>JAQJVL010000010.1:1289710-1394710 GCA_035578905.1 Stictocephala bisonia | reverse complement strand
CTACAGAATTCTTGATGATAAAACGTTGAGTTGTAAAGGGTTATAAACCTAAATTCGGTATTGGGTAATTACATTTACCAGTTTTTTAGTTAGAAGTAAAAGCATTTACCACGGCAACTATTAAATATTAATATACCACTTCGGCCAATTATGTATTAAAATCTGTACAGTGATATAACATTCTAAAATAATGCTATATCACTGCTAAAATAATGCTAAAGATAGTTATTATACGTTAGTTAATACAAGTTAAAAATATAAAACAAAATACCTTTAATAACGTACGGTTTTGAAAATCACAAAATGCACCTGGGTGAAGAAACTGAACTCCGCCGCAACCGGGAGGCACTTCGCTGCGGCCAGGATGGAATAATTTATTCCAGGTCTGCGATTTATGGGGGGTGATATTCAAATAGGCCTTATAAAACATGGCTGTTAGCGTTGGGAACTATGGTGATCACCATAGGGACGATCACTTACTGGTTGATATATGCCATACAAACTTATCGCTAATACATACTTTAAAATATATATATAATTTATGATTCATATGAGTTATTAACGCATTTATATTTAAATATTTAATATAAACGGAACGTTTACTCTATGAAAATGGGCGTGAAAGAAGCATTTGCCTACAAATAGACTCTGTTAATAAATTGAACGTCATGTGAGATATTTTTAAGAAAAGGGGATGTTTCTTCATCACACAGCAGAAAATTAAGAATTTGTTGTGTTAGTAGTTTACAACCTTATACACAAATTAATTAAATTAGGTCAAAAAGAAAATTTAAACATATGTCGCTTTAAGGTGACAACACTGAACGCCTAAGTAAGTATCGGTTAGAAAATGATTACAAGTAATGTACATGTACATCATATCTTCGTAGATGAGTAGGAATAATCACCACATTTATCCTTGGGGATTTAGAGGGATGTAAGGGGAGGGACTGAAAACGTGTTTGGACCTTCCTTCCACAAGGTGAACTGAACACCAATTTGGGGAACTACTTTATGTGACATCTGTTTCTTTGTTATCTGTAGTTGGGTTATTTTAGTTGATATTAATAATATTTAAATTATCGTTTAAAAGGAATATAATTGTTGTACTAGTATTTTGTTCCTACAGAAAATAATCCATTACACTGTTGTAAAATTATTGAAATGTTTTAAACAAATTATGTTTTAAAATATGTTCTCGTATTTATCAAACAATTTAAAATGTTTATTACCAGTATGATCTTACCAATGTTTTTGTATTTGGGAAAATAATATTTGAACAGTGACTCTCTAAACATGTTTTAATACAAGCCTGTCCGATGCCTGCATGTTAATCAACAGTTTCCAGTGCAGCCCTTGTCGGTATTGATAGGAGAGGCTTGTAGTGAATCACTATAGGGGGAAGGGTTTATGGCGAGTTGTTCCCGTGGCCTAATAGTCTCAGACATGCAAGGTGGTAAAATATTTAAACATTAACTCATTGCCAATGACCAAGTGAGTAGGAAACAACGTGAGTCATATTTATTGCTTCTCGTTTAGGTAACTACCACGAAATAACTTAATAAATTGTATGATACGTAAACTTTTTTTACGATTGATTAAGACATGTTATACCACGAACTAACTGTTGTATTGCGTTTATAACAGTACAGTAATACGTTAACATCTTGTAATGTGTACTAGAAATATTTTTTTTATGTTAAAAATATACCGGTGTGGGGGCTAGTAGCTAATTCGATAGAAAAAAACAATATTTATTTTACTTAAATATATTATAAGATATTTAAGATTGAATAATTTAATAACTGATCAGTTTTAATTGTTGGGCACTGGTAAATAACTGGGTCACTGACTTCTCAAAATTTGAATAAAATATAAAAAAATACACATGTATAAAAAAACATAATAGATATTAATTTTTACTTTAAATATCATTTCTTGATCGTATAGCTACGGCATATAACAAAATATAATAACATATAATTTGGACAAAATACGTAAGAAATTTGAGTTTAATGTGTTGTAGACATTTAAGTCTGAAGTTTTATATTTAAAAAGTGTGTGTCTTTAGAAAGTTTTTATTTGAATCAAGTGACTATACATTTTACTTCAGTGCAATTTCCGGTTGTTTTTTCAAAAATTTAAAGGTAATACAAATTATACGGTTAAAATTAATGTTTTTATATTACTAAATGCTTTGTTAACGAATATTTGTTGGTAAAAGATAATTTTTTAAATAATAACGTTAATTATTGCACATTTTATGGTTATAATAGTAGGAAATAATAAATAAAAAATGGTATTTCCGGATGGATTTCACTTTCGTACTGTGCATTATTAAAAAATATGTATTAATTGTGAAAGCCACCTGAACTGATATATATTTGACAAATAATAAGGTTAACGTACCTTTGTCGTCTTCAGCTTATATTGGATCCAATTGTATTGGACTACCAGTTTCGGAGCAAGAACTCCATGGTCACATCCACTGTACGTTGTCAAACATTTAAAATCAGTCACATTAAAAGCATTAAAAAAATACCGACCACCCATGTTATCATGTTTTTTGTTGTCGTTTTTTTTTTTTTTTTGTAAATGTTTAAATTTTTTAAATGTTTTAAATGATTTTAAGTGGATGTGGCCATGGAGTTTTTGCTCCGAAACCGGTAATCTAATACACTAGGATTTGAAGCTGAAGACGGCAAAGGTACGTTAACCTTATTATTTGTCATGTTAACAAAAAATCGTAACAATCTATTTTTCCTTTTAATGTATGTATAATGTTCGTTCTGAATTCACTACAACATCGTGTGTTATTATTTTGGGTTTATAACTAAAATGTTCTTTTGCTGAATAAACGAAGACGAAATTTAGTTGTTTTGACAACATTTATTGAAACGTTATCTATAAAAATGCCAAATATTTGTATGCTACTTGTCCTCAAGCAAGTTTACAGATGCATAGTTCTAAAACAGCTCTAGAGTAGGAACTATATTTTATGCGCTGACAGATGAACTGCGGTCAATCATGCGCTAGCTTTTGCTTCCTTTTGGAATTTCCGGAGTTTATAAACCGGAAATACTGTAAGTTATCCGGAAATACTTGTTTACAAAAAGTTGATTTAAAAACTCAAATATGAGTCAGTCAAAACTCCCTTGTTTGGAATGTATTTATTTTATGCTTGATAATTTTTGATCAGTATCTATGCAGAGTGCATATATGTAGAAAGTAAAAAGGATCAAAAAGAAACATATGTAACGTTTACATTGATTTGATTAGTTCATTTATATCGTTACCATAAAAAAATACTTATTTATTTTTATTCTTGTAAGATGTACTACAGAGAAAAAAGAAACAGAGGTCAGTTTGTTATGGCCGGATTAAACGTCTTATTGATAGTTAGTTATAGTATATTACAACTAATATACATCTTTATTAATCTGTTAGTAACCATTTATATATTTATTGAGATGATTTAATGGGAATAAGGAAGGGACTGATTTAGGTTATATCATTTCTATCCGCATGGAACTCTGGAAAATAACCACTTGACACTTATTCAGCGACCTATATTTCTTTATTCTTTGTGGATTTATTGAAGCCCTTAATTTATCATATTCCTTAACTGACATTTATTCTTTTTAATAGTTTTCAGGACATAACAAAAGAGGGATATTAAGTAACTTAGATTATACACGTTACAAAAATTATCCAAATAGTTTAAAAGATAAAAGTGAACACCCCTAAGGGAACTTTGATGTAACATTTTACGTAAACACTGACCCTTCAAAAATATAAATAGTTTTTATTTAACCAACATTATACTTACCAACCTACTGGATTTTCACTGGGAAAACTGCACAAATACAATTTTGCCATAAGGCTTAGTACACTAAACTATTACACATAATTTTATTGTAAACAATGCAACATGGAAAACTTGACATCCAGTTCAACGAGATGGCTAGGACAAAACATGTTTCATACAACAATACCTTCTAATTTATAAATAGAAATAAACATTTTACAAAAAAGAGTAATTTGCGCCACAGTTATTACGTAACTTTGACCGGGGAAATAACAAGCTAGCCGTAGAGATCCACAGGTCAGAGTACAAATTGACTTGTTAAAGTGGTTCTGTTTTTGTGACAATAGCGCCGAGGGCTACAACAAACATTACTGTTCTTGCGAGCCTGAGTTGGGGGTAATTATGTTTGTTCTAATGAAATGTCAGAGCTCTCACGTGCAAAAAAACGAACATCATTCCTTCAGATGTATGATTTCGTATATGTAACTTTGCCAATTAAAAATGTTCATTTCACCGTTAATTATACTCCAATGAACATGCAAGTGTGTATAGAGTTCCTATATTTTAATGAGAAAAATTTTGTGTTTATTTAGTAAATTTTAGTTTGTAATGTGTAATGTAGAACTGTATAATCATTCTTAGCATGAGCTTAGAGTAAAAAAATATAGATTTGTGTAAGTATACAATTTTAATATTCTACTTAATTTCAAATTACCACATTATATATTAAACCTTTTATTAAAACTGATTACTTTTTTTATAGAAACGTTTATTTCCCCCTTAACCTTACTTTACCTGTTACCCGTTACCACTGATCTGTTCGGGAAGTTTTAACTAATGTTTTATGTAAAGAAATGTTGTAATTTAGTAATGTAAGTTACGCAATACATGTTTTAGGTAATATTAAAAAAGTGGTGTTGTTTTATTAGTCAGTATAAGGAGTGAACCATTAAAGTACAAGGTCAATGTTACTAATAAAATAATATAAAAAAACCAGTTGAGGTAAGGAATCGAATCTAAATCTCCACTATATCTCTAACTCAAGTAAATATATATCACGCCTTAGACCGCTTCTCCACTGGTTCTCTTCAAATGCAATTAAGTACGAAAAAATAAAATAAAAAATTATAAGAAACTTACTGAAACTAATATAGTAGTAAGTGCTTGTGCTAATAAATATTTGAATTAATTGTTTTGTATTTCCATAGGTGAGCTAGGAGGTACTACATTTCTGTGGACCATTTTTGGTAAGTTTTATTTGTTTTAAAATTTATTTATTATCCTCTTACGTCAACTTACATTACGTGGAAAATAGTGCATTAGTTTATTGAATTATTTAATTTATAAATATTATATATATATATATATATATATATACCCATACTTATATATTTTATACTGTGGATATATACTGTTGCATAAACATATGTTTAAGATATAACCATAAAATATATAGACGTGAATATTTTAAGATTTAAGTCTTATAATTGAAATAAGAACTGTTTTCAAACAATTTTAAAATCTTGTAACGTAAAGGAAATGACTCATTCCCTTCCCTCATTTACTATTAAGAAAGCATTTCCCAATGAATTTCGTCATACAGATTATAATACATAATATAAACACAATGATAAAAATAAAATATTTTGATTGGACCCTAATTAATATGACAGTATTCCTTAGCGAGTCGTGCCATAAGGCGATTGCGTGAACTATATGCATATGGGTGGGTTGGTGGGTCACTACCATGTAGTATTACGGGTGAGTGGATCACTACCACTGTAGTAATTGGGCTGTGAAGCAAGATATAAAGCCAACTGACCTAAAATGAAGCTCTGAGTTTCCTTTTCTTAGAAAGAATAAGTCAGATTTTTCCCCGAGGGGGCTTTTAAATGGGTGGGGGAGATTAAAGGTAACGTGGGAGACGCCATTTTTATCGTTCTAAGTACGATTGTCCACTTTATAGTGGATATTTTGTCTAGTAAATATTATTATTCTAGAAATAATATAACAAAATTAGAATGGTGGATGAAAAAGTAGTTCGATTAAAAAAAAAGATACTCCAGTATAGAAAGAGATAAGTTCAAATAATGTGATACAACTTTTAACATAAAATTAAATGAATGTCCGGAAACACTTTACAAATATTAATTATAAAGTGACATTCTGATTAAAATATAAAGGGTCGTTTCTTTTGGTACAATCGGAATTGGAGTCGGAGTTGGAGTTGGAGTCAGAGTCGGAGTTGGAGTTGCAGTTGGAGTTGGAGTGGAAGTTGGAGTCAGAGTCGGAGTTGGAGTTGGAGTCGGAGTCGGAGTTGGAGTCGGAGTCGGAGTCGGAGTCGGAGTTGGAGTCAGAGTCGGAGTTGGAGTTGCAGTTGGAGTTGGAGTGGAAGTTGGAGTCAGAGTTGGAGTTGGAGTTGGAATTGGAGTTGGAGTCGGAGTCGGAGTTGGAGTTGGAGTTGGAGTCGGAGTTGAAGTTGGAGTCGGAGTTGGAATTGGAGCTTCACTTCTGTTTTTTGAAGTATACATTTTGTTCAAACATATTTAAAATAACTCTTAAATAGTGAGGGTGAGCAAATTTAAACTTGGCTTGGTTTATAGATTACAAAGTTATTAAATTAAAACTTTCCCTTAAAAATAATGTCGAATTAGTGATTTTCATCCTAAATTGATATGATCAATCCTGAAAAATTAAGAAAACTATGTCCATACAAATGTCTACGTAAATGTTGTAGTTAATAAATTTATTTTGAATGATACATCCTAACCATTCTGTTTGCGAAACATTTTGAGGGATAATACAAATACAATTTTTCAGTAGGAAACGAGGACTTTTCTTTTCCAAATAATTATGCCTTTGTTATGATATACTACCTTAATGGATATTTTGTACATTTTTTTACTAAGAAAAGCACTATCGTAAAAATATTGTTGGTGTTTAAATAATCTATTCATAACAAAAGAAATAAGTATATTTAAGTAAACATGGGAAACGTAATTTACATTATGAACTTTCTAATGAACTACATTACATAACGGATCATATTGCATCCGAAACTGTTCTATATTCCAATATGAACAAAGTAAAAGTTATTTTATCCCTGTATTTCACCCAGCTAAACGTAGATTAAAGTGTATGAGTTAACCTCAAAAGAGACGTCTTCTTTATGTAAAGATATAACCTACCTAGAAAGTTCCACCACCTGCTTTCCATACATTTGAAAGTCTATGGGGGCATTTTGTAAGGGAATGGCCATATTCGTTTAGTGATGCCGACTCCTGATGTAGTTCCTTCCGCTTTGGCAAATGTACGCCATAAACATTGCTGGAACCAGCCGATTTCATAAGCAGGACATAAAAACATCGCCAGAATATATTTACCTTTAACTGACAAGTGGAAAATAATTGATCGATATCCGAATATGTATTTAACTACTTTATAACTTATTTTAGCTTTGTTAGTAACTATGTTACTATGTTATAACGTTTAAAGTAAATTAAATTAATGTGATTAGTAAACAATCAGTAGTATATTACATTACCACAAAACAATAAATATAATATTTATTAAGACACTACTAGTTTTACCTCAGTAAACAAACATAACTTTCATTACACTTTTAAATTCTTCTCAAAGCCTAGTCTTTTTTATATATTGCCGGCATTGTGGCTCAGTGGCTAAGGCTTCGAACTACGGAGGGAAAGGGTCGGATTCCCCAACTGAGGAACGGTCGATATATTACGCGTTGAATAAAGTTCACGCACATGCCTGGAAGTTAATGTTAACTTGTGAGTTTAAAAAATTCCTAAAAAAGTTTTAAAAAAGGAATAAAACATAAACCAATAATATCACAAAATATACAAACACAATATATTATAAACGTATATTGTAAATTCCTGATTTAGAACGTATTTCAGTATTTTTTTTACAATGTAAATTAAAAATAATCATAATTTAATATTTAAAAAAAATAATGCATCATGCGTTTTATATTTAAAGTTTTTTTACTATGTCTTTGACTATATCCTTTTCTTAGTAAAAGTTAAGTTTTAATTATTTATCATCAGATGTACTACACACACACCCATTAGCAGTATATGTGTGTGTGTGGGTGGGTCATTACCACAGTACCTGCATGGGTGAAATAAAATAAAACATATTTTTACTGTAAAACAAATGTAATTGCTGAAGTTAGAACTAAAAGGTCACATCTTACACCAAACAGTTATTACTGTAAAACCAATAATGGTACAACAATATACAACAACAAAATTGGTATTGTACTTGTATAGAGGAGTGGGGGGTTTATTACCACCATATTTGTATGGACTTGTGGTGAGTTGGGTTATTGGAGGGGAAAGGACGTTTGGAATAGTAATAAACAATATCATTTAAATAGACTTAAAGGATTACGTAGAATCCAAACCCGTAGCAATTATTTCAAGCTAAGTGATAAGCAGATACTCAGTTCCCTACCCTACACAACATCTGGACCCTGACTACCCCAACATAGACAACCCAGACCCATCAATCATTGTGCATGTAGATAACAATCATTGAGTGTATGCCGTGTCAGTATTATACGATATATACGATATACCATATCCACAATAAAAATACTGTATCCAAATAAAACTCAGGGCTGTGTAGGTTCTTTTTCAAAGACATTCCTCCCTAAAGAATTAGACAGTATTTCTTGGTGTATTAATTATTAGTTATGATGCAAAGTTTGATAAAAAAACGACAATAAGGAACAATGAATAAATGTGTAATTTAATTTGTTACATTAAATATGTAATTAAATATGTAATTGTTAATTAGTTTTCGACTTTTTCATATTTTTATTATTGTTATTTTATAATTATAATTTTTATTATTGTTATTGTAAAATAACAATAATAAAAATAAAAAAAAGTCTTGGAAAAAAAGTGAAGTGCGTTTACCTGAATAATTCATCTTTCCAGCACCTTACATTCCAGCCAATAAATTATTGCAGGCGGACGATTTATGTTCTGTGATATTCAAATACGAGTGCCAGCGTGGTCTTGCTCGCCTGTAATATATAGATGTATCACCTCCAACACTTGCTAAAGTACTTATAAATTTTAGTTTTAGCCTCTTCAATAATTCGCTTAATACTGATGCATTTATGAAAGTGCTCATTCAATTTATCTAAATTAATCTATTAATTAACATAATAAACGTCTGGGGTTAGGTCAGATTATCCGATGATATAATAAATGTTGAAGAACAGGCGTCTCATATAATATTATAACTAGTCATACTAACTAAGATAACTAATTAAAAATTACAATACAAATTAATAAGCACGTAAACCTGTGATAATAGAAATGTCAATGTTCTAAATTATACAGTATTAAAGTTGGTACTCTTAAAAGCTAAACATACTTTGCTTTTAATATAAATTCAGTAGTAATGTTTATGCCTCTTTTTATGCTTTTCAATACGTTTAATGATTATATTTAATCTAATAATATAATTTAAAGAGGATGTTTTCTGTTACATAATATCGGAAAAGTTTTTTTCTGAAATATCATTAAACGGAAGAAGCTCAATAGTACATGTGTTAATTGTATTGGAACTGTTCTTTATTAAAAATAGAAACTTACATTTTTTTAATTTATCTGAAAGATTTTGTTTATATTTTATCCAAATACTTAATTTAAAATTGTTTTTATATTTTTGATCTTAATACAAGTTTAAAGCGTCTACCTAATTTTAAAATTGGAACTTAATGTAAGTTAGCTTTTCATTTATTTTAAAAAGTGCAAATTATTTCATATTCCTTTAATTTATATTTCAGAAATGTTATATTAAAATAATTTATGTAATAACTATTTTCATTAAAAATTATATGAAACAGAATCATTTAGGTCACATTTTTTATTATATACATATTTATTCGTTACAAAAATTATAGACCGTGAATTCGAGTAAAAAAGCATATTATTAAAATCTCACATTTAGAACATTCATGTTGAAAAGTACACTAAACACTTATTTGAGAAATACAGAAACAATCCCAATCTATAGATACTTTTCTTTTTATTTATATACTTTTAATCTATAGATAAAAATATATAATTAACCTTACAGTTACACAGAGAACTAATTCTTTATTTCATACTTGTACTACAACTTTATACAGTGCAAGTAAACAACACAAATTTATTACAATATGAGAACAAAATGCATAAATATATTAGAATACAAGTACAAAATGCACGAATATTATGGTGATCGATTTCGGTGAACCACGCTCACTTTCCTGCGACCAGAGGTATTAACAAAAGAATCTATAAAATTTTAAAACAAAATTACAAAACAAGATTTGTTTTGTCTTGTTTCTATAAGCCTTTTCGTGGTTAAAAACAATAATTTTATAATTTTTATTTTATTAACCAACGGCATACACCATTTCACAATATTTATGATACATACATCAAGATGGCCAACAATGTTGACAATATAGTCTATGATAAGATGTCATAATACAGTACAGCAAAATTAGTGAGCAACTACAGAAAGAATAATTATGTACAAACTTGACGACGTAACAATTGAAAATATAAATATTTAGCAAAATACGAAAATACAACAATTGATTTGTGGATAGACTTGTGTTGTAAATAATAAAACAAAAATTAGTAAAAACCATTATGGGAATCTTACAAAATAGCAATTATAATACTTGTAAACAATTATATAAATATTAGATAAATAAAATAGTCTCTTATTCTTGCTTAAGAGATGCTATTGGCAAAAAAATTTGGTTTTGCCACTTACATTCTTTTATGAAACATTTTGGTGAACCGAGCTAAACAATATTTCATATTTTGTATGATACTGAATCAAATATAAGAAAATAATAATGTTGTCCGTTCTCCATGCTTGGAAGTATGTAATTTTTTCCCAGTTAGCTTGGCCGCACGGCATAGTTTTTTAAGCCAGCTACTTAGGCAAAATATGTTTGGAAGATTGTATGACTGTCATGTGTTCGTTCACAGCTCTCTGAATGAAACAAGACGTCTGCTCAGAGGAATCCATCAATACGGTCACTACTAGAAAAGGTTATACCATCGTGTCGGATGATTTAAAATATGTTTATATTTTTAGGGGATAAATATATTACTAGACTTGTCACATTAATAGAAATCAGTCTAGTACAATACGGTTCGGAATCGACTAATACCAATGTATTATTAAACGACCCTCTCTAAGGAAAAATTGACCTTGATAACAATAACTATACTCGTTCGGTCATACTCACTAGACTAATTTTTACAGTCTTATCAATAACTATTATAATTATACAGAAAAATAAATTTCTAAAAGGAACTGAGTAAACAAGTGAATTTTAATTGTAAATTACTGAATATTTAACAGCCCTATCAATCACAGATAAGAGATAAGAAAGGCCGCCACTGTGACAGTAGAAGGGGGTAAGATACGACCTAACAGGTAATGGTGGGCGGCACGCAAAAGTGCCAAGCTAAAATATTTAGACACCGATAGAGTACACGCTCGCTCACAAATAACACGTGCCTAACTGGCCAACTCACCCACCCCACCCCCTGGCCTTATCTCACATATATTTACTTTGTTTTGTTTACGTTCAGTTGCGTTTCACTTTTAAACTGGGGTATTATTTATTGAAGTATTCTTGATTGAAACAATATAATTCTTAGTATATACTTTTTTTAGTTTTGAATTGTAACTTGCCTAATCGAGATTTATTTCCGTAGAAATATAACACATAACAGGTTAACCCAAACAAAATATATGAGTTTTCAAGTTTATAAAATATAAAATACATCAGTGTGTGAATTTGTAAGAAATATGTTTTCATTGTCCACTTGCCACAACACTAGTAGTAAGGTCAAGATTGAGTGCCTTATCATAGTAACCTTAGATAAGCTAAATTCAATTTCTAACTGGCTAACTAGTACTTTCATTGTTATTTGGTTGTATATCCTCCTTCTATAGAAATAAATTTTCCCCCGGCTACGCTTCACTAAAAATACAAATTGGCATATGATTTGACCGTGTTAACAAAGACATACTGATTAGGAACACTGCAGAATTATACAAAAAACAAATAACTACACTCAAATAACTATGAAACAAATAACTGTTTCCTCACTCCAAAATTACTGTACTGTATAGCTTAGCATAAATATATTATAATTATTTTAAATATAAGTTCTGTGACAAACTTTTTTCGTAAAATAACAACAACAAAGAACTAATAATGAAATGTTATTAAGTCATTCAATCAAGATTTTTATACAAGATATACTATGATTGTAAAATATACATAAAGAAAAATTCTCTTCCAGCACTATTATTAAGACAACTTATTCTAATACATCCTTTTAATTAAATTAAAGAGTTTACTTTTGAACCTAACATTGCTTGAGAACGTTTGGGAGCATTTCACCAATACTAGTGTGGTATGTGTTCCAATTGCATGTTTTTTCCCAAATCCGTTAGATTTCGTTGAACCTCTCAGTAATGATACAGTTTAGTTTTGATTATATTTTTGCCTATTCTTTTCTCTACACTCAGAGCAAATTAATCATGTGCCTCTTTCTCTTTACAAGACACAATCACTACATATTATTTGTGTAGGCCTAATAAAATAAATCACATGTCTGATTCATCTTACATATTATTAATGTTTATATTGATGTGTAAATCTTATTATTATAGTTTAGGAAAGTGTTATTTAATTTATAATTTAATAAAAACTAAGTTACCAATCTTAGGTCATCATTTTAAAGCATTATTACAAATTAGTATAATGAATGTAAAGTAATAACTTTAGCCTTTGTTACTTTTAAACACTAACTGACCCATATAAAAGGTTATTTATAGATATTCAGTGAAACTAAACTGCCTTCAAATTATCATTTAGTCTAAAACACGTTATTATAATTATTTTCTTTTGACACATAGCTCTCAATGTTGGAACAATAGAAGCCTTAACCACCAACATACACGGAAACTGCGTATGAGATTAATTAAGTTGAATCGAGGAAAAAATTACCTTACATAACACACAATTTAGCATCCATTAGTTAGGCAGATTTTAGTACGAAGCTGCATGCTAGCTGACTGACTATTCTACAAAACAATTAAAAATAAAGTTATATGTTTACATAACTGATGTAAACTTGTGGATTTCATAAACATTATTTGTCTATGAAAGGTTTGTTTCTATTTTAGAGATGATATTTCATTTTTTTTATTGATCTGTTAAATAGAAAAAAGATATAATAAAATATATTTCTTTTGTCCGTGGAGAGAAAAGGGGAAGAAAAGAGCCTATTCTAAAGGAAATAAAAGTTGGGTTGTGATGTTCAAGATCAAAGTGGACTCCAGACTTCATATTTCCAATTTCAGAGATTGATAAAGTTTTCCAGGAAATAGGAAAGAAATAGATTGTGGAAAATTGTTTCCTAGTGGTTCTATCTGCCACTTATATTAAAGGATCTAAAATTGTTTCTCACAACTCAGTACTAATATAAATGAAGTAATTTTGGGATTACTATAACATCTAAATATCTATTAAAAATAATCCTAGACATTTTAAAGTAAAATAAAAAATCTAATTTCAACTGTACAAATCAGTTTAATGTACAAGTTAGTAATTTTTATTGTAAATTAATATTATGAAAGACTTGCATTTTTTTTGTTTTGTTCCTATCTGCAGGATACTATAACGGTTTTATATAAATATATTTAAAATCTATAATTTTATGTTGAACATGCAAGTATTAGCTGATAAACTAACAGTTTATTTAATGCATGTGTACAATGCATCTGAAATAAAACAACTCCTTTTGTAATAATGAGGATGTTACAATATTTTGCTGGGACAAAGACAAATCGCCTATGAAACTTGTAATTTCTTATTTAATTATTAGACTCAATCGTTTGTTTTGCTCACCCTTTACGTTAGCGTGCATCTAAATTAAACAAAGAAATTAATTTAAATTTGGCATTTGTTTTATAATAATTTACCTATTTATAAATAATAAAGTGATATATTTATAAATAACTGTAACTTATAATTAAAAATATTACAGTTAATATTAGTTTTTTAAAGAAAATATCAATCCAACATAAGACTTATATACAAGTATTGCTATTAATGAACAATTTTCCTTTACAAGGCAACAATTTCTTATTTTTTCTCTTCTAGTTTATCCTTGTTTCATTATTGAAACTAAAACTTGAAGGTTTTAGGCAATCGTAAAATATAAACACGATAGAAAGGAATTAGCATACATAGGATAGGAAATGAAGCATATATAGGAAATGAAATATTTTAGGAAAAATATTTCATTTCCTATATATTCAGATTTGAGATTACGACACAGGTTGTAGTCTAATTACTAACTGAGTTCGATTGGGCTCATAAAGGATCATTTAGTAATCGTCCAATAGCCAGGGAACCCTATATAACTGAATATTTACGTGGAATCCGAACCGCGTAGTATTGGTATGATTCTCAGATACTCGACAAACCTAATACACGGTTATTTGTCATAAAAGCATTCGAAATATATATACGAGTGAGTATATATATATATATATATGTATAGGACTTTAAAAACTATTTGAAGCTCTCTTGTTTATCAAAAAGGTTGCTATCTAAATGTCAAACTCTGAAACTAGATATAATAACATTACTCCCATTTCAATGTATACAGTAGGTTTATTGTCGGCATAACTGTGTTATGGTCATTCCCACCAACAAAACACATGTTCGCAAAATGTCGACAATGATCATATGTACGCAATGATCATTCCGCGTTATGGCGCTGTAGAATTAGCAAGCGCTGTATGGCACATTGCTGTTTGAAACTGACATTTCGGAAAGTGTCCCACTTAAAACTGATAGGTTCGTCTCTTTATTTTGAAATCATAAGGTAATAATTTTGTTTTGCCATCAGGTTGTATTTATAATATACATTTTCAGAAACTATTTTTAAATGTTACATATATATATATATATATATATATATATATATATATATATATATATATATATATATTGTAGGTTATTTGTTTATTGTTTTTTTTATTTATTTTTTATTCAACAAGAAAAATGGTTATCTATATTTTATTCCAACTGTTCTCTCTCTCTCTCTCTCTCTCTCTCTCTCTCTCTCTCTCTCTCTCTCTCTCTCTCTCTCTCTCTCTCTCTCTCTCTCTCTCTCTCTCTCTCTCTCTCTCTCTCTCTCTCTCTCTCTCTCTCTCTCTTTCTCTCTCTCTCTCTCTCTCTCTCTCTCTCTCTCTCTCTCTCTCTCTCTCTCTCTCTCTCTCTCTCTCTCTCTCTCTCTCTCTCTCTCTCTCTCTCTCTCTCTCTCTCTCTCTCTCTCTCTCTCTCTCTCTCTCTCTCTCTCTCTCTCTATATATATATATATATATATATATATATATATATATATATATGTACGATATTTACACTTAAATGTCCTTATAAAACATGTTGTATTTGCTATACAAAAGGTGATTCGCTTGTCAATGATTTGTTAAAAATGTTTATTTCAATATCACATTTATTCACTAATTTTGCCAACCTGAGTTAAGAAACACACAAAAAATTCAACTCTACAACATAAATTTGCGCCGATTTCGTTACTTTTTATAATGTTTGGTACGTATTTTTAGCTTAATTTAGTGGACATTGATGTAGATAACGTAGCAGACTGTGAGTGAACGTTGTGGAATCTCTACCAGCGAGGAAGGACGCGAGGAGAAGACTTTCTTATATTATGCATTTATTCAGAAATGGTATAGAGTGGGAAAGGGCAGGTGAAGATTATGACCGTTGATTAGTTTTTCCTATAAGCTATGTTGTGAGATCAGGTAACCACATAGTAATAGCATTCAATCCAATCCAGTCATGCCAGAGAGAGAGTTCTTAATTGCGTTGCAAAATCAGATATCTGAGGCCCTGTTAAGTTAATAGTACAGTCTCGGAACTTAGTATCATAATCATACTAAGATTGAGTCTTACGGTCTGAGCTAGACCGAATAGAAATGTGAAGTATTTAAGCCATTTTATCTTAATTCGTGTATTTAGTAATTCAACTTTGTTCATTATCAGTAAGACGCCGATCGTCAAGATATGGGTGAAAGTCTTTACTTTTCCCTTTGGCAAACGAGTGTGGTTAGTATAGATGAACTAGAGTAGTCATTGTTACTAAGTAAGGGCAAGTATTCTACAGAAAGAGCTATTTAATAATAACTAATCAACCAATATAACTCTGGGACCGAAAGCTTTAAGTGGAATCTGAACTACGTTGGTCTGATTTACAACAAACTAACATAACTGACTCAGTTCTCTTCCCCACGTAACATCTTAACTTTGACTACCATCCAACACGGACACCCCAGACTTCTCCAGTTTAAGTCAAATATGTGAGCTATCAATCTCAATAATCATTGAAACCCCCCCCCTTGTAACACAAATTAATAAAATATAAAAACAAAATATATGTAACAAATTAATTTGGATATTAGTAAAATATTTAGTAGATTTTCTTCTCTGAATACGAACTTTAAGGGTGTTTGTTAAAATCAATCTTTTTTTTAGTAGTAGTCTACTTATAGAAAAGAAATGGATTGAGGGAAACTTGTGACACTGCAATTGGCACATGACTATTTAAAATCTCTAATTTAGCCTCTCTAGGAACATAGGCCATTAAGATATCGAGTGATATACCTTATTTAAATCTTGAGAATATTGTGTAAACAAATCTCTAACCAACCAAGTGTAAAATAAACCTAAAAAGTTTTATTTTTTTACAGCGTAACCAATGAATTTTTGTATAAATGTATTTTGTTACAACAAATTTACAGTTTACAAGTGTACAATTAATGTTGGCTCAAAGAGTAGATCATACATAAAAACTTAATGGCTAGATTCTATTATTATTGAGTTATTTATTGACTTTTCTCAAATGTTTGGGGTGGGGCAAGTGAAGAATGGAGGGGGCGTACAGTGAGGCAGAGAGAATGGAAGGGGCAAATGTTGAATGTGTGTTAGTAAGGCAGGCTATTTTCTACTTCTAGTCACAGCTATGGTAAAATCTAGGACTAAATTACATGGATCGCTCAACTGGGTGCCTGGATTAACAACTCCTTCGGCCTTCAGGGGAAGGTATACGAATCCACATACATGTACAGTGGTAATGACCCACCCTCCCACCCATACACGTACAGTAGTAATGACCCACCCTCCCACGCATACACGTACAGTAGTATTGACCCACCCGCGCACCCATACACGTACAGTAGTAATGACCCACCCTCCCACTCATACACGTACAGTGGTATTAACCCACCCACCCTCCCTTACTCGTATAGTGGTAATACCACTGAACGAGTATGGGTGGGTTGATGGGTCAATATCACTGTACGTGTATGGGTGGGTGGGTGGATCAATACCACTTTAAGTGTATGGGTGGGTCAATAACATAGTATTATAAAATATATTTTAGCTCCCAACTAAACATCTAATATAAGCCCATTAATAATCAAAAAACGTCCCAATAAGCCTAATTAATAATTAAATTATCTATAATAATATAGTATTAAACCTTCTGCAGACCTTTCAGCACCCCTTTATAGAAAATAAATACAGCATGATTTAACTTTTCAACTAACTTATTATTAAATTCACTCTAAATATAATGTTTATATTTATATAAAATGAGGTATTAACTTAATATTCAATTTCTCCAAACCAACATTGCCCATCGTTGACAAACTAGTTACTAATCAACCGGAATGAATGTGTATTGAAACATAACTCATTGTCACGCTCAAACATTGCTAACTGATGGATGAGAATGGAAATGAGAAATGAATCGCATTTGTTGAAACTATTACAGTTACCTGTTACAAAGTAGTGGATAACTCACTGTGCAGATATTGGAACGGATATGAACCTAGATGGAACTGCTTGTGACACGTAAAACGCCTTTCAAATAAACAGGAGATTACTGGTGTGACTGCAATTACGAGTTCAGTCAATCCCAATAACGTTAAAGACTCGCCTTCCGGTGGAATAAACAATCTAATTAGCTTTCGTTGTGATTTATATATCCTAAATTAATCATTTTATGGATATAACTTCCAAAAGTAAGTAATGAAAGTAAAGCAATTCTTTACTTCTAAGTAAATGAAAAAGGTGTATGGACACTTTATGTATTATAAGAAACACAAAATATTTATTTCCAAACTCTAGTTTTTACCTTTGAAAATACAACAATTTACATACAAATATATCTTAGGCTTCTTGACTTTAACTATACCAGGTAGAGATAACCCACCCTAAAACTTGCTTCACATTACGGCTAAGGGTGACTTCCAAACCACCATCAATGATCGAGCAGGTGGGCTTCGTGCAAGGACGGGATACCTCACAGGTCACTCATACAAGGAACAGCCACAATCCGTTTTATTTGACACCGTTATTTGGATTAAAGGCACGGCTACTGGTAAGTAATTTCAAAACAATTGTTAATTTAACAACGTTAGTTTTACTATCATCCCTAAAACCGTATGCCGTATCATCATTTAACAATCATCTTGTCGTTGTCAAACATGTGAAACTTTTACAGTTTGTCAGTTGATGACAGGAGTATTAACACATATGTGACGTTAGTGTATGGTAGGGATGTAAACGGAACGATCATGCGGTTTGATTCAAACGCGGCCAGTGTTTGGGGATTTGTTAACATCGATCTGTGGTGGTTTTATCTTTTAGCACCGTGTTTGGGAAGAGTGATTGGTAAATCCGTACTCATTTCATAGTACATCGCGTACATGTTAATGTGAAACATACAGTGCGTGAGGAGTAGAAATTGACGGATGGTAGGAATGTTTTGTTCTCGTGGTGGTGAGAATAAACATGAAACTGTTTAAGAACATATATATTAGTAGTTGTCAAATCTGTTATCGTAAGTTTTAACATATTAATCGTTATGAGTTTTAACATGAGGGTTGTATGAATGTCATGTATTTTATTGTGAAATGAGATTAACAACTTCATGTTTGGTTAATTTTGTATTAAAATACATTAGCATGACGTGTTAGTAAATTTTCTAATTATTACCAGTAAAAACGTTTGATGACTATTGACTATTGCATAGAAAGTAAGTTGTTTTTTATTTTAAATTTTTCTAGGTTTTCCCCGCAATTTGTTATCTTATGGAAATCCTTTTTATGGCCATTATCAATTGGTTATACCTATATTGTGCTTATTAAATATTATTTAGTAAATTATGTAAATATGATAATTGTAACTATTAATAAACGCAATATAATATTCATATGCTCTATGACTCATAAACAAAACTTTCAAAACCAGGAAGTTTGTATAGATCAATAACATGATCACCTTGCAACGTTCACAATACTTGAACACAGATATCGTATCATTGTACCATTGAGCTCTTTTGCGATAATGATACAAGGAAAATGATGTAATAACCTCTGAAGCTACAAATCGCAACTGCTAAAAGGATCTGGTGAAAAAGTATGGCGCCATACAAAGTGACTTTCAGCCTACAGTTTGACAGATTGCCTTCCCTGCCTCCTGATATGCCATATTTCTTCTTCCAGTAAATAAAAAGCGATCGTTTGGATTACCAATATATCAAATATTTCTATCAAAACAGTAATTTTTCCGGACGTAGATTTGTGTGGGATGAACGAAAATATGGAATTTAAAGGGAATTTACATACAATTTTACAATGTACAAATTTTAAGTAGGATGTTTCATTTTACGCTAAGTAAACGTATTTTAATTCCAAAATCACTGTTGTTGATTTAACATAGATTTGACGCTTTTCCATTCATAAAGTAAGAATTACCAAAATATTTAAACGTTCATAATATGTTTAATGTAAATATTCTAAAACTGTTAAAGCAGTGTGTCTCTGAATACAATATGTACGTAGTTTAAATGTCAATAATATCGTTTTAATGACGTCATATTAATACCAGTTGAGGAAATTCATAATTTGAAATTAATTACAAACATAATTAATGTTTCCACATTCATCGTACTCGTAACAAACTATGGTTTTATTAGAACTCCTAATTACGTTTTTATTTGACAATTGGTACTGTTATATCGATGCTTAAACACGTAAATAATGATTTAATATCACAAACATGAGCTGACTAAAAATGTTCATAAAAAGCTGTGTTAAGAATGAAAAGCTACTAATAAAGTTATCAAATATACAGATTTAAGATACTAATTTATAACTTATCTGGAACAGATAGTTTTACATCTAAACATGCTTTTTAAGGTCCCCATTATTTTATTATATAAATGTGCTTGTTAAAATAATGAAAAGTTTCAACAACCAAAGTTATACTCCAGTTTGTGTGATGTAAAAATTTTAAACAAGTTTTACTGATTCATACTGATTAAGCTAAAGGTTCTCAGTTCGATCCCAATCAGAGTCATAACACATTTTGAGAAGGATCAGCTGATAACCACCGGCTGTTCATTTGTCATTGGGCTATTAATTAATGTCACTTTCTAAGGAATAGTCGGCCTTAGTTTGTAACAATGACTACATTCGCTCATCTACACTCATCACACTCATTCGAAAATCATATTCGCCCATATCTTATGATCGGCGCCTTATGAATAAATAAATAAATAAACATAAACGTTTAGACCAAACGTAGTTTGCCAAAACTGGGGGTAAATAGAAATTAGATATATTTTTTTATGATCTGGTGTGCGAGAAACTTACTACTCGCTTAAAGTACTTACGCTACTTGTTTTAAAAGGCAAAGTGCAATCAAAATTGTTTATTTTTTCACACGGATATCATTCGTAAGTTGCTATTTATTATTAAATTTACATTATATTAGTTCAAACTATTTACGTTAGCAAATTTGTTAAAATATATGTTTTTGCTCAGAATAGAAAGGTGCGAACAGGATGAACTCTAACAAGCTCGCTTGTGACAACCGGAGTACTTGTCTCTTTTCGTTTCCAATTTTCCACCTCGTTGGTTTTTAAAACAACCCGTCTGCTTTTAACTGCTGCAATGGCAATGTAATACTTCTCTTTACATTGGTACTTAATGTAAACATAAACACAGTTATCCTTCCTAAATAAGTTACTTAGTTAACGTTTTATCATATAGCTGTATTCTCTTCTTGTAATCCTAAAAAAGCTTTGAAAATCCTTTGCTTTGAAGGAACTTACACTTGTTTTACATGTTTTTTCACGTACAATATTATTAAGTATTCACGTTTTGTTTTGCTAAACGCATTGAACTATGTTAATTTACATTAACCAGAAGTCTAAGTGATTCCCCGATGTATTAAACTGATTCCATTACTATTCAATTATTATAAGTCTCATAACATCAACAATGATTCCAGTAGTAATTGCCAATTTCACATCATAATTTAAAGCATTATCTTTAAATCTGCAATCAGGATGAGGAAAACGCCTGCTACAGCCTATATCAAGAGGAAAAGTCTTTGAAAATTGAAGAACGTATTTATAAAAAAGTATTTGTAGGAACTCGTCCAATTCTGCACAGTTAAGAGTGCAAAAATATAAATTATGTTTTGAATTGAACTTCGTTATAATAATTTATCTCCTCACTACAGACATTGTCTTGTCATCCTCAATGCAATAATTTAAAACTTTTACAAACACAATCATTAAAAAAAATGTGTTTCTTATGAAATTCTAACACTCAATGTTTTGCCTACAAATTCGGGTGAGCTAAGCCATTTTTCATACTTTCTCCGACCCCAATGTTGATGACCCTCTTAGGTACGAACCTAAGTCATGATGTCATTAAGTCTTCGTTCTTATCAACAATTGTAATGATTGAAATTTAAATGTTGTGTCTTAATCAAAAAACAAAAGTCACATAAGTAAATAAAGTAAAAATAAGCGGAAAGTCTTTTTTTACAAGATGAATTATAGCTGAGGAGCCATCTCTACAACTTAGCATACAAAATGACTTTCAAACCACCCCCAGTGGCCCAGGAACCTGGCAAAGACGTGATTGCTCATCGGTCACCCATCCAAGGAACAGCCACACTCGATTTTACTTGAAGCGGTTATCTTACTATAACTTCGGAACTCCCGGATCAAGGATGACTTGTATAAAGGAACTTATCATTATATTTCAATACAGTAAAATTCATAAGCAAAATTTTTCCACTCTGGAGATATCTTGTCAGTTTCGTCATTAAAATTGTACATAGACTCCAGTTATAATGTATAATGCTGAAATCCTTCAAAAAGTCATGGAAATCAACTAAATCGATCCCAAACTATTTATGGCCAAGTGCATAAGCTTATGATTGAAAATCCAACTAATGGATTTGTGTTCAAATTTTTATTATTATTTTAAACTCGCCATAGAGATAAGAGTCACACACAGTAATGATTCAACAGACAACGGTTTTAAGGCCTATAAATCCAAGTTAATATACAAATAACTATGAAATCATTTAAACTTTAAGTTTACCATTATGAAAAATAAACACAATAACGTTTAGATTTAAATTATAGTTCACAATTAATTTAATATTCCATTTATCCAATGTCTTACTGAATTTCCTCAACTTTTTGGAAAATCTTTAGATATGGTATGGAAACGATTCTGTGTGTTTGGTACTTTTTTGCAACATCTTTTGATTGGTTGTGTATACAACTATCAAGTAACTTCATCATGTAATAATCAATTATCAACTAACAATTCATAATAAAAATAATATATTTTAACATATAAATTGATTTTTATTTTTATATTTACGAAAACTTAATAACATCTTCCTTTGAATATCAATAACGGCACAAAACCACCTGATATTTGACTTACTTAGACTTTTGACAGATAAATTAACACAGTAAAGCTATTAGCAAGCAGTTAAGTTTCAACCAAGTTGTTGAGTTTGAGAACTATCTAATTACAAAGTAAACGTCCCTTGCATGGGATTTCGTGACGGCTTTAGAAGAGCCAATCACATAGTGTAGATTGAGTTTGTTTGGCTACAAATTTTCAGGTATATAAGTGTACAAAATTCTTCTATAAGCACAGCGTGTTTACAAAGACAGTGTGTAATCTAGGTTTGTGTAATATGATTGATGTCGTTTGTCTGTTGGTTAATATAAGACATAACTCTTTATAAACAAGATGAATGTATTTTTAAAACTGTAACGGTTTTTTGGCAGCCAAAAATCAAAAAAGTTTGGTTGTAAAGGAAAAAACCAAACTTAACATCTACAGTACAAGGTTATAGTGGTAAAATAAAAACATCAATCACCCATCACAAAATAAATTCCAGCTTTGGTAACAATTCAATGAGTGAATAAAAAATTAATCTCTCTTGTAAATAGTAGAAAAGGAAAGCACATACTGTACGATTTACAGTTTAAGTATTTGTCCTGTAATAACATAACTTATAGTTTGCTTCTTCTCATTACGATCACTACGACAAAATGTAATTCAAATTTGACATACACAGAAAATGTTACACTGGAAATTGTCTAATCGTCAAATTCATTCCAAATTTATAACTAGAAGACTTTTTGAAAATTTACATTTTAAATATGTTGATAAATTCGACTAGTTTTCAGGATTTGTGTCACCCAGCAAATTTTGATGATTTTCAGATTCAATGATTTTAAAACTCTCTCAGCAATGTCTATATGATTGAGGTTTTATACAGTACCATATCAAGTGGCACTAAAAAAATTCCTGGTAGATATAAAAGGGCCAGAAAATCTACTAAAGCAGTGAAGAGGCTTCAAGAACTTCAGTTGAGTGAGCAAACTAAATTATCAAATCAATTTCTAGCCTAATTTTAATTTTTAATTTTTTCCACCTAAATTAGACATAGGCCTATGTGACATAAAACTAAGCATCTCTCACTTTGTACACACTAAAGCATATCTCTTATAGGAGAAACATACGTAATAAACAATAAACACCAAAAAAATAGTAAAATAAAAAATATATATTAAATATATTATCTTTTTTATTTAATATAAAAAAAAAATAATAATAATAATAATAAACAACGAATTAGCCTACTTAATGAATACATTTAGGCAAAAATCAAATTAGGACAACTAAACATTAGGCCTAACCTCAAAACACTCTCACACACAAGATTAGGCCTACAGGGACCAGGCTCTAACCTCTGACGGCTCTAACCTACCTAAACCAGACACAACTAAAAAAAAAAAAACAAAAAAAAAAAAATATTTTTCACCTAGCCTATTCCCTACCATTATGCTTAAACAGGACAACTCACAGGCTCCAGGCCCTGTATCTACATCCCAGACAAGTACAGCTCCCAGCCCCCAAAGCCAAAGCACACTAAGTAATACTCAAAACTCTAATGACGCTCCCTGCGCCATCTGCGGGATCATAATAACCGATGAGACAAAAGCCGTAGCATGCGATTGCCCAAAGTGGTATCACATCAAATGCGCTTGCGTAACAGAAAGACAATATAAACGAATGATCAGAGGAGACTTCATCTTCACTTGGTCTTGTAAGGACTGCAAAAACTTGCACCCACTTGGAACATCTACTGAAACCCGCGACAACACAATCCTTGAACAATCCGTAGACCAAAATAACTGTAATCTGAATCAGCAACTGAACAAAATTATCGAAATACTAATGACTGATAACAAGGAACTTAATAACCAACTTACCTCCCAAAAAATTGAGAATGTTAGGCTCTCTGAAGCAATTGCAAAAAAAATTGAAGTAATTCAAAAACTTGAAGAAACCATACATGACCTCATCAAAAACACATCTGAACCACAAACAACCATCCCTAAGACTCAAATAGAGACCACTGACCCCACTAGGCCTAGACAACACAAAACTACTAGCCAACCCTCGCAAAATAACAACTTGAACATTAACCCTAGCACTCGCCCTCCTGAAGCGCTCCTGATAGGCGACTCCACTCTCCGAGCGGCGGCCAGCATGATCAAAGACAACTTTAAAGCAAATGTTCTGACTTACGTAATTCCGGGAGGTAGAATAAAAAATCTCAGCCACTTTATCAACAACACTGAAACTCTCCCGCAAAAATTTTTAGTTAACTTCGGATCTTATGATCTAGCAAACGCTATCACCCCAAATCATCTCATGCGCCCTCTGTGGTATGCTATCGACGCAGGACAAAAACTCTTCCCTGATACTAAATGGTACATTAATGGAATCCTCTACCGAAGAGATATTCGTGACAGACATGTCGATGGCATAAATGAAGCACTTAAATTCATGTGCCTTAATCTAAAAATAAACTACATTGACACTAAGCCAGCTACCTCAGACCACCACTATAGGCCTGACGGAACCCATCCAAATAAATACGGTGCTACTGCCCTAGCAAACTTAATTCTCGACGCTACCCAGATTGCTTACGACCCACCCGACAACTCACAACAAGCTCTCCACATGCCAGAGATGAAACACAATGCCACCTGCCACAACCAGAGCCCAACACAAACCAACTTGAGTAATTCCACAGAAAGCCCTGATGGAAAAAACTACCTGACGACGCCAGTCACCCTCTCAGCATAACCAAAATTAAGAAACCTGCGACTTTGAGGCCCAACCACAGTGCCAAGCCTGCTTTTAAAATCTTCCACCTAAACATCCAAAGAGGCCTTCACAAGAAAATTGACCGACTTACCATAGATCTAAATCAAATTCAACCTGATATTCTAATTATCTCCGAACACGGACTATCTGACCAAAATCTTAAACAAACAAACATTACTAATTATAGCTTAATAACCAGCTTCTCCAGATCCAACAACAAATGGGGAGGAATATCAATTTATGCCCTAAATGAACTAACTGCTAAAACTAAAATCATCGACACCAAACCCATCTGCCAAGAGCTAATAGCAGAAATCACAGCTATTGAACTCTTAAATAAAAACAAAAGCATTGTTATTATAGGAGCCTATAGACCGCCCTCAAACAATTTGGAACTGTTTCAGGAATCCCTCGGGACACTACTATCAAAATTTACAAATAAAAGAAAACAAATAATTCTCCTTGGAGACCTCAACATAAACCTCAAACTTGATCAAGATAAAAATGTAATAAACTTCAATAATTTTCTTCTGGGACATAATCTAACTATCCCACACACCCCAATCACTAGAATCACTCCTTCCTCAGCTACTAACATCGATACATGCATCACTAACCTCCCAAAACAAAGTATTAAGGTGATGACACATAGTAATACAATATCGGACCATTTGGGTATTAGCTGCTCAATAATCTCAGGCCCTGCTAAAGACAACAAACCAATTCTACGGTACAGCAGATCAGTCTCTAAAAATAACCTAGACATTTTACAAATGCACCTAAAAAAAATAAGCTGGGATACGATTTACGCAGCGACATCAATAGATGAAAAGTACAATATCTTTTCAAAAACCCTTCAGGAAGAGATAAATTCCATCATGCCCTACACTTACAAACCTTTCAAACTAAACCAAAATAAAAATTCTGGACTCAAGAAACCTTAAAGCTTAAATCTACTCTCTCATTAGCGCAAAGCAAATACTACTTGACCAATGACAATCAAGACAAAAATAACTACATTAGACTCAAAAGAACTTATGATCAAAAAGTAAAGAAGGACAAATCAGATTTTACCATCTTAACAATAAACGAAGCATCAAATAAAAATAAGCACATCTGGAATATAATCAACAAAGAAAGAACAAAATCCACACTAACTCAAAATAACCTAACATTAAAAATTAATGAAACTGATATAACAGACCCCAGAAGTATTGCGGAACAATTTAATTCATTCTTCATATCTATGGGCCAAAACCATTCACAGACTAACGACGACAAAATTGGATCACAAGTACTCCCAACAGACTCTAATTCCACCCTAGGCCCATCCCTCCAGCAATTCAAAATCATCACCAAATCGGAGTTAGAATCACTTTTCAAAACCATGCCCCCCAAAAACTCGGCGGGTTTGGATTCTATATCAAACAAAATCCTCAAACACTGCAAAAATGAGATTATTGACCCCTTCTTACATATCATAAACACATCAATTAAACAAGGGACTGTTCCCAACCAAATGAAACAAGCCATAGTTTATCCTAAGCATAAAAAAGGCGACATTAACTGCATTGAAAACTACCGACCCATCTCTATACTACCAACCTTATCTAAATACCTGGAAAAAATAATTAACAGACAACTTACAAACTTTTTAGAAAGCTCCAACACAATCTCAAATAATCAACACGGCTTTAGAGAAGGAAAAAGCATCAATACAGCCCTCACCCAACTATGCGAAACCATAACCAATATGTGGGAAAATAAACATCAAGCCTCAGGCCTATTTATCGACCTTCGTAAAGCCTTCGACAGCCTTGACAGAACAACACTAATTAAAAAACTTAAAACTCTAAATATTAAAAACAAAGCACTTTCATGGCTTACCAGCTACCTAACGGACAGATATCAACTCATCGAAATTGAACAATTTTCCCAAAACATCGTAATAAAAACCAGGTCAAAATTAAAACAAACAACATCAGGAATACCCCAAGGATCAGTGTTAGGACCCCTACTCTTCTTAATATATATCAACTCCTTCCCAGAACTCCTACCAGGGAGTAGCACATGTATAATGTTTGCCGACGATACCACTATTCTAAGACCCCTGCAAAAGACTTTACCTGAAAACACTCAAATAAATGAACTACTGGATCAAGCTACAATTGGCTTTAATCAACTAAAACTTAACATCAATAAATCAAAGACAATTCACATTAATTTCTCCACCAAACCTCAAAATATACAAGAAATACCCAAAGACAACGAAATCATCACCGCAAGATCAACCAAATTCCTCGGCATAACACTAGACGAAAACCTAAAATGGGAACCACACATAATTAAATTAGAAAAAACGCTAGCCTCTACTACTTTCGCCCTTCGCAGACTCCGAGAAATCACAAATAAAGACACAGCACTAATAGCATACCATGCTCTTTTTGCATCACATCTCCGATTTGGAATAATCGCCTGGGGAGGAGCAAATGAATACCTAATAACATCAATAATGAAACAACAGAAGAACGCAATCAGGGCCATAGAACAAACCCAATACCTTGAACACTGCAAAAACCTTTTCATCCAAAATAAAATTCTAACCGTAATATCATTATACATCCTAGAACTAATCAAACTCATAATAAACAATCCCCCAACACTTAGATCAGAATGCCACAAATACAATATTAGAGTAAAGACCAATTTTAACTCAGAGCATCACAGACTAACAAAATCAAGTAAAAACCCTAAAGCTATGGCTATACAAATCTTCAATCTACTACCACAAAATTTAAAACTACAACTCCATAATAAAAACTTTCTTACAACATTAAAAAATTATCTAATTGATAGGCCATATTACAAATTAACAGAATTCTTTGATGAGCATAAATAGGGCCAAAGCTCACTCAACACTCAACACTACAACTCTGACGATTCCCTGGTCTTGACGACTACGGAGAAGACATCGATGGTAAATGGTAAATGGTAAATGGTATGAACGCATCTAGTATAGTCATTGATGACATATATAGTGGAAATAGGTACACTTCCTGTTTATACACACATCATTTAACTAAATATTCATCAATGGAGTAAATCAAGGGCATGGAGGACGTGTTAATTGGTTGCTATGATAATCTCACAAATTGCTGCATATTATTAGTCCCGGTTCTAACTTTAGCTGCGGTTCTCCGTTGAAGATTTTTAAAAGAGGAAAACTGACACATACTAACGTACAATTTATTCTCAAATCGTTGTATCTTAACACAATTGATAGAAATATTTATTTTCTTTCAGAAAAAATATTATCAAGTATCAAAATTATTATTATGTTTTTTTATGTAAGCCTTGCTAGTGTTGTCTCTAGTTAATTCAGTAAACGTAAAGTATATCAAGTTTAAATGTAGTAGCTGTAATAATGCAAGATAAACTAAAAAAAGAAACGATTACTGTTTGCTAAGACAACTATTAATTGATACAAGCAGAAGGTAAAACAGCAAAAAATTCTCAATACCATAAAAAAAACGTTGACAACTTAAACGTGCATCCAATTACCAAGAAATAACAATCACTCAATCAATTATAAAATTATTTAACCAACATATTATTATAAAAATATTAAGTAAATTAATGAATGAACAGGTTAATTTTGATTCCGAAATAGTCTTTAATAATGTACTTTTAGCGAATAAAAGAAGAGAAGTAACAGACAATAGGAATTAACCAATAATATCACAGCAGCCACCATTTTGACGATTCCAGCCAATGGGATCACGTGATCATAGGCCTATATATTGAGTTGTTGAACACCATTTTCCATTCTTTTGTGAATCCCTCTGGTCTGAGGAAGGTGAGCGTGGTTCACCGAAATCGATCACCATAATATTCGTGCATTTTGTACTTGTATTGTAATATATTTGTGCATTTTGTGCTTATATTGTAATAAATTTGAGTTGTGTGACGTTTACTTGTACTGTGTAAAAATATTATAGCACGAAATAATTGCGTTTTGGGGAAAAAAGTAGTTATGTTGCAGAAAAAGGGAATTAATAATGGTTGATCTGCTTGTCGAAAACTTCACCTTTTACATACACTTCTAATAAATCTAATAATTATGTTAGGTGAAAAATATTTGAAGACTAGAAAAATTATGCTAAATAATATGTTTTAAACTTTTATACATTGTTTTCCATTTTATAAATTGCAATCAATTGATTTTGATTTTGTACATACATTATATTGTACATATAATAAACTATTTATAATAGTAATATAAATTTTGTTACAACTTATAATAATTTAATAAAAGGCACTATAAGAACATTAAAAAAAAACTGAATATTTTGTTTTACAAATAACAAAATAAACTCGTCTTAAACATTCAACAAGTAAACTAACAATGCTGTAGATGGATTAACCAAAGCACTGTAAAGGATTTGGTTGGGGAATTAAAAGAGCATTATTTTTATAAAGGGCGAGAGTATATGGAACGGGAATGGTTTGGAGCGGGTGGGAATGGGCGGGCTGTGGCCTGTTTGATCCCAAAACTAATAACCCAGCATCGCAACGGTGCTGTAATAACTGTACACATCTAAGTCTGAAACTCGGATAGTAATATTACCCGGCCAAGTATTTACATTGTAGCAGAGGGGATTCATTTAGTTATAGTGTAGACTAGGGAAGAATCACTAAAATCATGGAGCGTAATTAAAGTTATTATCAGACATCTTAATAAATTATTTACTGAGATTGTTTTACATTTTATTACTATTTGACTTACCTGGATACTTTACACAGCTTATAGAATATTTTTACAAAATAATTAACGATGATGATTGTAGAACCTAAAACAATATAATTTTATTGACGATATAAACTTTGCTCAAAAGGGGCTCCACCCCAAAATTCTTCCATAAGACATTTCTTAAATTGTGGCCATTAAAACCTAACAGTACCAGTTTAATAATTATTTTATAAATATAAACATAAGATTTGTTCAGTATTTGCAAGTATAACTTACCCTTATAAGTCAAAATATTAGTCGAGGTTACAACAGGAGACTATGGAAGTTATCAGTGGATATCAAAATGATATACAGACTCACGTAGGTCAGAAACTACTCAAGTTTTTAGCAAGTGGCTATCAATGCTGGCGTGGTGGCTCAGTGGCTAAGGCTTCGGACTGCGGAGGGCAAGGTCCAAGGTTCGAATCTCCACTGAGCCAACGGTCGGTACTTCACTCGTTGAATAAAGTTGACGCACAGGCCCATATCAACTGGCAAGTGAAGTAAAAAAAAAAAAAATAAATAATAAAAAAATTAAAAAAAATATTTTGGCTTATGCTCATAGCATAGCTCTAATATAAGATGATTATAATGGCCTAGAAACCCTGGCGGTAGAGCTTATCATGCAAGCTGAAAAAGTTGGACTTAAAGTCAATAAAGAGAAAACTAAATACTTAGTTATAGATAGAATCCCGTTCGTGTTTCCAAACTCATTAAAATTAAATAACTCTACTATCTAAATATGCTAGGCTTTTAAGTATTTAGGGGTTACAATATACAATAATATCAATTAAGAGGCAGAAATCAGAATCATAATTATTCATGGAAATTGATGTTATTGGGCCTTATGGAAACCGATTAAAAGCAAAATACTTTCAAAAACTACCAAATTAAGATTATATGGATCTGAAACCAGGGCGTTCAGTTAACATTTTGAAGAGCAACTAATATTGTTATTGAAAATAAAATACTACGCACAATATTTGGCCCAATCAAATACCAAGGAAATTGAAGAATAATGATCATTAAAGAACTAAGAGATCTCTACCAAGACTTTGTTGCTCAAATTAAAAGCAAAAGACTCAGATGGCAAGGATACATCAAGAGAGGGGAGCTAGACTCCATACTAAGGATCGTTTCTGTAAGTGTTCCACGAGGTAGACGGCCACTGGGACGCCCAAGACTTCGGTGGAGAGACAAGATAATGACAGATATGAGAAGGCCGCATGTAACACCAGACATGATGCAGGACCGAGACGGAACACCACTGTACGTGAATGGATGGGTGGATGGGTCAACACCACTGTACGTGCATGGGTAGGTGGGTGGGTGAACACCACTTTACGTGCATAGGTGGGTGGGTCAACTCCACTGTACGTGAATGGGTGGGTGGGTGGGTGAAAACCACTGTACGTGCATGGTTGGGTGGGTGGATCAAAACTTCTGTACATGCATGGGTGGGTGGGTGGATCACAAAGAATTGTTGGGGAGGCCAAAAACTTCCTTAGGCCTAATTGGTAAGGTATTAGTATTAATGTAAAGATCAATGTACATATTGTAATTATTTATGATTTATCTATACTAGACATATTATCTCTCTTTCTAAGCAGGTCATGCTGTCGATATTTAAGCACCTCACAGATATATTTCTTAACGTACATTAAATATTCTTGGCATAAAAGTGGGCTCAAACATTTGTCGAAATTAAATTCCCGTAAAGTATTTGTGTTTGACACCCTCAATGGCTGCCTTCCAGCGGTGTTCGGTAATCCTGGGCCATTAATCTCCTTGTTCGACTGTCTTCAAACGACAGAAGGCGACTCATTTATTACATTTCTTAAACGTTTAAGTATAATGTGCCATATTGTCATTTTTCGGATGATGAGTGTAGACTCAGAAAGTTATAAAAAATAAGTATTCATTGTTCATTTATTTCTTATAACTAAAACTCTTATCGTAGATATACGGGGCAAGTGAGAATCAGAATGATGAATGTATGTGAAGAAATATAGTCTTTGTTACTAACTACGGTTTACTGTTCCTTATAAAGCGCCTTGTTTAGGAGCCCAATAGCATCTATGGAACTTGCAGATGTAAGTAAATATTAGGAAGTCAAAGTCTGGGACATTTCACTTACAGTCTCCACATTATTCGTCTCCAAGTAGCTGGGTTACAGCAATGCGCCACCACTAGTGCCAACTATTTTAACTATTCTGTAAGTATTATCAAAGATTGCTCTATGTAAACTGTACACTCTACAGTTCTAATTAGATTTTAAGAAATTTAGAGAAATTAGGATAAATGAGGTTTTATCTGTTGTTTACTTCAACTATTAAAATATATTTTTAATAACTTTGTAAAAATATCAATTATGAATATAGTTATTAAAACTAACAGGACCATCTTCCTTGTCATTTGGTTTAAGCATGAGCATAAATGGATTTCCTTCTCCAACGATAGTTGTATATTCAAGTTAATAAATCAACATCTCTGATAGAGCAAAATTAGCTGTTTTTGTTTTCTTAAAAAATATGATGATTATATTATTTAATGATACACTGTTTACATTTTTGTGTGGTAGGTAACATAAATAAGCTACTTTAAAATCAAAACATTTTTTTATATTTACAACTATGTACAGTACGTTGATATATCCACACAATACGTAGGATAAGTATAGTGGGGAATATTCGCTATCTCGCTTGCTCTAATTATCCTACACGCTAGTACCATGGCCCGGTCCCAACTGACGTACCCACTGTGAATATTGTTTTTCTATTTTGCTGAATATTTGTTAGGCTAGATTTTCATTTTAAAACATAAATTCAATCATAATTTACATAAAAAAGGCATGTAAATGAAATATTTTGAATCAGGTCCTACGAGAAACGAAGGAATTCAAATAAGAAAATACTCTATTGATTTTTCTCATTATGAGTTGGCCTTACAACTTACTACAAAAGCAACTTCAGTGATTTTCCTCATTATGAGTTGGCCTTACAATTCACTACAAAAACAACTTCAGTGATTTTCCTCATTATGAGTTGGCCTTACAATCAACTACAAAAGCAACTTCAGTGATTTTCCTCATTATGAGTTGGCCTTACAATTCACTACAATAGCAACTTCAGTGATTTTCCTCATTATGAGTTGGCCTTACAATTCACTACAAAAGCAACTACAGTGATCTTTTTATTGCATTACAAAATAAATATTTCAATGGACTTCGTAATACAAGACAAATAATCAATTTAATAAATAATTGAGGATGTATTTATGGTGGATAAAAGATAAACTGAACAAATAATAATACTAAAATTATACATATATTGTACGTATAGATGAAATTATAATCGGACAAGAAAATCTGGTGAAAATGGAAGGGAACGGAAATCACAGTTGAGTTCAGGTTGATTGAGAAGCGAGAGCACTCACTCCAGGTGTTGAACCACAGGTTCCGGCCGGACCGGCGCTGTTTGTCTTCCCACAGGATATTGAAAATCTCTTCCGAAATTATTGGCCTCAACTTTTGAGCTTGTATTGGTTCTTTTCTCGGCTTCCTGTGATAAATTCACTTCTACTGTTTAAGTTTGAAACATAAATTGTAAATAAAAAATAAAAGTAATTTTAATTGTATTACAATTAAATAGAAATAGACTGCATTAAAAGTAAACTTTTTTCATGAAATCACTGAAAATAAAAATACTACAAGGTATTTAATCCAGAACAATACAAATTTCAAAATGGGATGATTTGTAAATGCATTTGTAAATGCAAATGTAAATGTAAATGCAGGATTCCTCTATTATTTCTTCTCTATTGGGTGAAACATGTGCTTTCTATTTACGTAGGTTTGTCTTATCTGCGTTACTCGGTAGAATATATTTCCAAATAAGTTTGATATAATTATAATAGTGTGGTAGCTGTTATAGATGGCAAATCACAAACGATAGATGACAGTCACTGTCATAGATGACAGTCCAGCAACCATATTTGTTGCTTGTACCCAGGTCACAATAACCTCACACATCATATCTTTTGGATCTTGTTTTCAATATACTGTAGGCCTACGTTACATCTTAATTTTTTTAATTAATAAATAGTAGCTGAAAGAAAACCATACACTATACGTACAAAATCAATTATGAAATTAAATAATTTCATAAATTATATAATGCACATTTAAGGGTAAGTTAAGTAAATGTATACAAATCAGATATATTAAACATCCAATTCTCAACCGTATAAATGCTGTCTATAAATTTTCATATCAGGTATTTAATTTGTATGACAATAAAATGAAAGTTAATAATTTTATTTATAGTTAATAATTTATTCAATATATTATTATTTTAATGGATTTACATACTCCCAAGGTAATCTAGGCAATGTAATTCACTACATTCATTAAAGATTAATGTTCTATATTTTGTTTCTAAAAAATAATTATTTTATAATTATAATCTAAAATTTTTAGATTTTCCTAATGCAAAGTGGTTAGTTAGGGGTTCACTCAGAAATGTAAGATGGGAAGGTTTGTGAACAAACCAGATAAAACACGGCACCGTTTGACCCTAATAAACTCAACGAACAATTTTAAGGTCGTCCACTTGATTCACAATGTAGTTTTACAAAAACACGGTTAGGTTTTTTTCTACGTTATTTTATTCTTATTTTATCACTGTACTAGCTATACAACAAAGTTTTAAATAGAAAAATAAAACACGTAATATTTTATATACAGGGTGTAACAAAACTCTCTACACAAACTTTAGTATATTGTTCCTTGGGTGAAATGAAGCAAAAAACATAACACAACAAATCGTCTATCTCATTCCGTTTACTGTCTGTATATCAATATGTGTTGTTTACTATTTAAAATGTTTAAAACCAAATTACAAAGAAACTAATCGTTTTACGAAAAAATACCCAGATAGATAATTGTTAGTGCTTTTAATAAGAATTAAAACGACACCTTATTTTTTTAAATGAAACAATAAACAACATAACTACAACGATTTTGTTGTAAAACTGTACAGCCTCACTTGCACGTGTGGGACAAAAAATAAATAAATAATAAATCGAGTGGTTTTATAAAATAATACCAAGATAGGTAATTGATATTGCTTTTAATAAGAATTAAAACGACGTCTTATTTGTGAAAATCAAATAATAAATAACAAATTTACTACGATAGTTGTATGACACTGTAAAGCTTAGAATGGACCCATAGAGCAACAATGGAATTCATTATTAATGGGCTGTCGGCTTATAATAACGTAGTAACACTATAAATGTAGTACTTTTTAAATATTTAAAATAAAACTACATATTGACAGATTATAAAAATGAGTATTTATTATTCAACTATTAATACCACCAGCAAATCCATAAACATAATGAATATCACAGTATTCTGAAGAAGTGAAATTATTCATGATAATTAGTACTTAAAAGAATGTATGACAAACAGGAATTACTTTGCAGTGTCTTCTGAATAAAACAACAGCTGATTTAATATAACAAATAATCACAACAGCTGATTTAATTTACCAAACAATGAGTATTAAAACAGCTGATTTAATTTACCAAACAATGAGTATTAAAACAGCTGATTTAATTTACCAAACTATGAGTATTAAAACAGCTGTTGATTTATCATTTAGCTATTACCATTTATTAAGTTTTAATAATGTAATCCTTTTATTAATAGTTGAATAATAAATACTCGTTTTTATAATCTGTCAAAATGTAATTTTATTTTAAATATTTAAAAAGTACTACATTTATAGTGTTACTACGTTATTATAAGCCGACAGCCCATTAATAATGAATTCTATTGTTGCTCTATGGGTCCATTCAAAACTTTACAGTGTCATACAACTATCGTAGTAAATTTGTTATTTATTATTTGATTTTCACAAATTAGGTGTCGTTTTAATTCTTATTAAAAGCACTAACAATTATCTATCTTGGTATTTTTTCGTAAAACGATTAGTTTCTTTGTAATTTGGTTTTAAACATTTTAAATTGTAAAAAACACATATTGATATACAGACAGTAAAGGGAATGAGATAGACCATTTGTTGTATTATGTTTTTTGCTTCATTTCACCCAAGGAACAATATTCTAAAGTTTGTGTAGAGAGTTTTGTTACACCCTGTATAATATGAATGGTTGTTCGAAGATATAGATCTATAAACAAATAAATATAATAATCGTAGATTCAGATTGTATGTTAGTTCATTGCTTTTTATATGTAATTTGAATATAAATCTCATATGATTCGAAAATCTAAATTTACTATATAAAGTATATGTTTGAGGATAAAATATCTGCTTTATTTGCAAATGTTATCAATGTTATTTTTCTTTTCTTCTTACAGTCCAACTTTTCAACATGGTGACCTTTGTTGTTTTCTTGTGAAAAAGTGCTGATAAATCATCTTTTCCATATTAATTGATCTATTTGAAAAAATGTTGTATTGTATTTATTTTGTACACTTTGTACTAAATAACATTAACACCTTTTTGGAGACGTATTTCTGTTGGTACCACTTATCGGTGAGTCTTCAATAATGTATATTGTAATTATGTTAATTGTAATATTATATAAAAAATTGTATTTTAGCGGGATCAGATGCCCTAACAAAATCTCAACAAAATAAATCTCAACTAAGAAACAAGCCTAATTTTATTTTTTCGTTTCTGTGAACTATTGCTTCTGAACCATAGAATATAAATTTAAAAAACTGGATGGTCATAGTTGTAATCGAACCCGCGTCATCGTTGAAAACCTTCTTCTTAGCACAGACCTAACCTAGTCTGATCAACTCCTATAGATACTTTAGTGATGCAATGAATTCAAACACGAATAAATCCAGAGTAAAAGTGTGTTATTCGTACGTTATCAATACGCGTGAATGTTTACGTTTGCGTCTATTGATTCATATAATACATCGTATTTTCCTTTGTGAGTACTTTGTTTATGCCTATTTGTGTACATTTGCCACGCTAAAGCGTGTGTTCTTTACAAAAATACTGCATGTTTATTTTGACATAATTAGGCTGCATTACGGTGTAAAATAAATTAATGGAAACACGGTTTTAGGTTTACCCTATTGTCATTTCAAATATTTGTCAGTAATTATTGTCAAAGTATGAGAAAATGTTCAGTGGTTTATGGTTATTTCGTTATTAGTTGTAAAATAATGTCATAATAGCGGTTTTAAATTCTTTTATCCATTTTAATATAGTAAGTATGTTTTACTTCTGATGACAAGCTACCCACTCTACTCTAAATTTATTTACTGTAGGTATTAAATAAAATAGTAACGTTGTGTTACTTAGTACTTAAATTAGCTTAAATATATGTGTTCCCGATGGTCTGTGGATTTTAACATTTTAACATATGATGTTGTAATTAATTATTATCATGTGTTTTATTTTATTTTTATTTTTTTAATTTTTTTACTTTTGTTGTTGTGATGTTCAGTTTTGGGAAATAAAAGTGAGTTTCAATGTCTTGAAGAATTTAAATATTATTCTGATTTCTACAAAACTATAATTAACTTTCTCATACCAAAAGGTAAGGTCCTCCTGGTTGCAAGAGACAATATGTTTTAATTGACACTACATGAACAATATATCAATCGATTATACACTAAATATCACGGTGTGATCATGCTCTTACTGTTGAAGGTGATGTGTTTAAAAAAACATTACGTCCATGTGCGAAAGTAAATATATGTTCAGAAATAACAGTAAGTATAGCCTACTTTGTTGTCTGCAATCTAGTAGACGATGTGATTATTACTGATTGGAATAAAAGTGAACTAAAAGGATATTTTTATAACTCTTTCCACTCTTTAATTAATTTACTATAGTATTTGGAAAATGTTGATACCTTTTGGAAGAGTAAAATCAGTAAATATTATTTAATAGAAATAAAAAACTTCAAGAATGTCCTCATCACATAAAATATGTTGATTTTATTGGAAAGTCAAACTTTTGATAAAGTTTGTACTAATTAAATTGTCATCTCTAATTGTTTTTATAAGAACAAGTTCAAATGAGAATATTTTCTCGAACTAATTCCCCGGATTTATGAACTCGCAATCTGATGGGGGGGAAGGTTAATTTGATTTTCCCTCTGGCGAAGAGTGCTTATCAAATCGTATTACGGGTGAAAACTCACAGTTATGAACTCATCCAGGGCGACGACCGTAATAACCACTTAATTTTTTATTTTTAAGAATTAATTTAGTCAAACTAGTAAATAGTTAACATATTTACAAATCTTGTGTGACTTTTATCAATAATTTTGATTTACATACATTGTTGTCTTTAATATCGTAATATGTTTGAATGTTTGTAATCTAATAAAGCTATTTCATACGTGTCTTTTAATTTAAAATAAAAAACTTGTTCAGTTTTTAAAATAATTGTTAGGCAACATGGTTTTTTTTTAATGACTAATCTTCTCTTTGACCTTACTCTGCCTATTCCATATAGTCTTCTGATCATTTTAGTGTGATTATCAGGCATCTTATGGAGGGGCAGCACAGTACATGGTGGATATAGCTGAAAAAAAATAACAGTAAAAGCCAGAATTCGAACCTGTCCTACAACTAACTCAGATAAAAAGTCCTTACGCCTTATATCACTCGGCTACTGGCTGTCTCACACGTGTTCAGTAAATATACACATATAATAAGTTTCATAATTTTACTTTTGTACATTATTATGCTGTAGTATGATGTTGTAAATTTATTTATACCCTGATAAGTTGGAACTGTTATTTATTATTTACACATACAGTGGAATTATCCACCCACGCACCCATGCACATAAAGTTGCACTGACTCTCACATGATGTATGTTTACATCTAAACTTAACCTAAAATGTTAAAATTATGTATTAGCCTTAGGAACATGTTTTGTAATTAAATAGGTACATGTCAACATCATAAATAAGTTTTAAGGTTTTAGATTAGTTAATTATAGAGTTTAATTGTAAAATATAATTCATTACGCCGATTGTTATAATACCAACAATTTCGAATAAGTACAGTGAGTACAAATAAATTGTTTATAATATGTTTTACGTTAGGTTTTAATATAATAGTTTCTCTGCTGGTATAAGGTCAAATATAATTTTGTATCATACACATAATGTGTTGGTATGTTTTTTTATATTAAGGAGAAGGAAAACAATATGTTTAATACATTCAATGTAAAATCACTTCCCTATTAACATAACACAACCATACGTTTTCGGTTACTCTTTTAATTTTAATGCAAATTTATGTTGTTTTAATTCAATTGATTATTAAATCCAATGTAAAAAAATCTAAACAAAACAACTATTCTACTCAACCTAAAAGATAAAAATTATATTTATATGTTACTAATAAATGTCATTAATATTCTGGAAATTATCGTATAAAATATGATTGATATTATTCCAAACGTGATATAAGAAGGGTGACGACAATGCGAAAATATAAAGTGGACAAGAGTCAGGATGCTGCGAGAAGAGATAATGGTGGACAGCCCTCCTGGCTGGTCACTAAGGGTGGTGCGATACGATAATGATGCACAGATATTGGAAGGGATAACCTAAATAACAAGCAGGATCTCGCCTAAGGAGGTCCAAGGGGGGCGTTTCCTTCATTAAAAAAGAGGAGTCAACATTTCTACCCTTCTGCTTCCAGGTTAACAAAATTACTATCTTTCTACTAAAGACTACTTAGTTGGAAAATATACACAAAATTGTTAATTAAGTCTACGATATGATTTTTCTATTACATCACTTAACTGAATGGAAAAAATGATAGGATAGTAAAATAAAATAATAGTTTAACATTTTATATTTTGTAAGAAGCATATTATAAATACTATACCATTATGCATATATAACTGATACATATATTTATTTTACAGGTATGTGAATGCAATACCAGCAGCATACGGTTTCAACTTATGAGTAAGTATAAAATGTGTTTTTAAATGTTTTATAAAAAATCTTTACAAATATCATATGACCTGGTATGTAAAGTAAGCATTTGTCGGATACTTGTTTTAAAACTTTGTTCCATTAAAAAGCAACTTCAACACCAACAACTAAGTAGAGTGATTTTATAAATATATATATATATATATATATATAATTTACACAGATATTTAGTTGGCATGGTATGTATTTGTACATAATAATTTTATGTTATGTAATATATTTAAAGCATTTCTATAAACATAAATTATTATTTATACAAAAATTGAAAGTCAATTTTGCGAAAGTTTTAAAACGAAAATACAAAATTTTAAAAATTACAACATCTATTGTTGTTCAAATTGAAATTAAATACAGCACTAAGTTACAAAATTTAAATAGCTTTAATTGAAGGTGGTTCAAACTTAAAGTCATAAGGTGATACTTTTTTTAATTTAAATAAAGTACTAAACAAAACCATTTTATTTAGGTTTAAAATCTAAAAATTGTTATATCAACTCTCATTGATATGAAATTATTACAATTAAATTTTCTGACTAAAATATCATAATATGCTAGATAATATCCCTCTTTAAAAAACAACTACCTCTAAATTATGTAAGGTTACCTGGTCTTTGATCGAATATAGTTAACGTCTATCCTATTTCTTCTTTAAATTTTGTAAAATATAATATTATAAAACATGTTTGTCATTTCACTCTGTGTTAATCTTTTCTAAACGTCTATTTTATCAAATTGAATCCAATCCTTGTACAAAAGTAATGTGGAAAAGTAATTTACTAAAAAGTTGGATTAAACAAAAATTGTTTACGTAAAAATCAAGTTTATACCTTTAGGTTCAGTTTAGGAGTAAGAACAAAATCAAAACAACAAAATATGTGATGGGTCATTTTCCTAGCCTGTAACTTACAGTGTTGTTTCCACGTGTGTTCTAGAAAGTAGTGAACCGTTCATTTATTTATACTTACCCAGCAGTATGTTCAGAGTTAATGTCAATGTCCTACCTGACACCATTTTATCAACTTACATATCACGTTTCGTGAACCAAGCTACCAATTCGTACGTTTGTGTAGAGATGGCTAAAACAGTAATGAAAAACAATAAATCAATTATTACATTGTAAAGTAGTTTATAGAGTGGAATAATATTGTATATTATCCACATACAATAAAATATTTAAGGTTCTGTCAGCTTTGACTGCTTGGTTTTAATCTGTACCTACTTCAGTTCTGTTTATTAGGAATCACTATTAGATTGACATATAAGATGGCATTTGAACTAAAAGAGTTTAAGATAGTCGGTGATATAGCTGTTGATTTTGATAACAGTATTTGTCTCCCTATTTAAAAAATATGTTCTTAGTACGATAAGAACTAAATAATAGAATATAGGAATATACCAATAAAATTATAAAAGGTTTATAAAAATGTAAGCCTTGTAAAGAAAATTACTCTTAACATGATTAGTAAACTTATTTTCAATGTTTTAATGCATTTTTTTTTTTTTATTTAAGAGTGTTATAAATATCTCAGACAATTCCATAACTTTTAATATATTAACTGGCTTTAAAACAGTTTTACCTATAGGTATCATAGTTTTACTATATACATAAACTAGGGGACACCCCTGCACGCTTCGCGTGCCAACCTCGACGCTCGCTACGCTCGATACACCTCGGCCTTCGGCCTCGGCATGTAACTATTCAATACAAAAATCGGTATATTAACTATATAACGTAAAATTACAATATTACATTTCGGTACAGTATCTCACTCACACTAATTGCTTTGCGACCTATTTAGCCTATTTCAAGAGTGTTCATTTCATTTATTTTTGTTTAACAGCTGAAGATTAAACTCAGTAAAATATTAAATAGTATAATGTCAAACATTCAAAATAGACATGTTTATTTATTTACAAAACAGCTGTTATTAATTTACTAAAATCAACCCAATGTTATCCTTATGGACCAATCTCTTAGGGGTGCTTTATACCCCTTAGGAGTACTTTATCAAGATGAAAATACTTTAGTTGTCCTATTTAAGTTCTAAAGAAACAGTGTACAAAATTTCAGCTCTCTACCTACATGGGAAGTTGGAGAATTAGTGATGAGTGAGTGAGTCAATCAGTGAGGGCTTTGCCTTTTATATATATATAGATAGTACATGGGCTATGTACGTGTACTGTTTGCCCTAGACGTCGATGCACATTGCCAGTTATAATAATGTTTAACTTTGTTAAAATCACGTTCACATGATATTTAAAAAAGAAAAAGAAAACAATAACTTTTTAGAAAATAATAAAGTTGGCTACAAAAAACTTGTGTTTTATTCAAACTATTATGTAATTTCAAATGTTTAAGCAACACTTTTCATAAGTCCCTGGATAATGTGTTGGTATGCGTGATTAAAACGATTTTTAACGCCCTCGTTATCGATGGAAAATCATGCTTTTTATTTTTACCTTAAAATATTTTCATACATTACAAATATTTGGATAAATTCTTTGAAATTACTAAATTTGAAAGTCCCAATTAATCATTGATAAGAGATAACGAAGGCAGCCACGCCACTATCGTTTCGGTGGGGGAAGTGAGAAATGACCGCGATGTAATGGACGCTAGCACGCAAAAGTGCCCAGTTAAAATATTTAGACACCGGTAAAATTCTTGCCGCTGCCACAACACGTGGATATCTATGGAATGTATCTCCTAGTCGTTTTCCCTTTTATTTAATTTATAAATGTTACAGGTAACGTTTATAATACTGGTATCTCGTTAGGCTTTACAATAATTTCCTAATAATCGGAACCAAACATTGGTTTAAACGTGAGAAAAACGGCTTCAAATTAATTTGATAAATAATTAGGTATAATTGTAAATATAATTAATTATTCCTTATTAATAAAACTTAAATGAAATAAAATATTACTCATAACTTTATATTATTTAAGTAATAAATAATAATAATAACATGTTAATCATTAAATATTGTTTTATGATTAGGAAGCAAAAAGAAGAGTTATGAAAGATACATATAGCCTATATATTGTTGAATTCCAGAATAAATTTAAATACTTCAATATCTTAAGACGATTTTTAAATTTATGTAAGTTTATTCTTTTTAAAAATGTGGTAATTAGCTTAGAGGGAGAGTCAACGCAGAAAATATGGACAGCTGAAAACAGTATAGTATCTATAATAAAAAATTTTTTTTAATGAAATGCAACAATTTTAAAACTAATTTAATAACATATATCTACTTTTCTTACTTTTCGGAACCAAACTAAACTAATATTATCAATATATTTAATAAAAACGTTTATAAATGGACCAAAAATTTAATTGCTAACTTTTCAACATTATAAATTTTTAATCAAGTTGTATTATAATTTGCTAAATATACATTTTGACATATTAAGTGTTGTTTATAAATATATTATTATGTGATGCTAGTTAGTTCTTAACGATTCCTTTACTCCTGCAATGAACTGGATAGACAGCTATATATAGAGCACAATTGATATTGCTATTAATGACAAACAAACAAAAGATGTACAGTAAATTTAGATATATGGTGGTATTTTTTTCTTATTCGTATTTTTTACAAAGAACGGTTTGAAAATTATGCAAAAACAGCGTTTATGCATATTGAACAAGGTTTTAATTCATTTTAATAGTACAAAGTGTTGTTCAATTGACAGAGAGAATTTGGTCCACTGAAATAACAACGGTTTCTCCATTATATTTGGTCCCATAACAATAACCGTTCACCATTCATATTGACGTAAACAATTCACCGTTTGTTTAACGGGTCGTAAATTCGGGAAACAATAACTCAATCACTTGGCATAGCGTGTATTAGTAATCACCCTTTTATCGATTAGACTAATATGATAAATAATGTCTATATTGTTCTATTACTTGTATTTGAAAATTACACCAATACATTGAGGTACTTTTTCCATAATCATACATTTATAAAGACCAATTTATAGTACTCATAACAATATGATAGCAATAAATTGGTATTTCCAAGGACTAATCAACTTTAAATATTGTCAAATTCTACTCTTGTAAAATTAGATGCAATATACTTAATCGTCACCACCAAACAGCCTTATACGGTTAGCGGGTCTGTTAAAACGTAAATATACTGATAGATAGTATATTTATTACAGTTTTAAAAAGAGTTAATAGTCCGTGGATATGTGAAGAGTATGGCGTATCTAAATAATTAAAAAGCCTTCACGAGTTATACAAACTTTATCTCAGAGTGTACAGGGCAATTTTCTATTTAAAATGTAAAAGTGTTATGAAATAAAAATTGAGAAATTTTACTGGAATTGGTATTTTATTTTGATCAAATGTGACATGACAGTTTTCAGCTTTTGTTAATTGTTTTTTTTTTTTTTTTTCAACATCAACGCAAACAAACTGTTCCGATTTAAAGTAAAATATTCTAATAGGAAACAAATACAATTTTGCAAATTGTTTTCTTATCACCTTTCAATAAATATTTTAAGTGTAGAAAATGCTGACAAATGACAAAATATAGTCAAATGCATTTTACTATTATGTAATTATTAGTTCTAATTATTGCTATTGTATCGATTTTATTAATGCTACAATGTAATTAGGTTTCAACCTACTTTGTGGCTTTTATTCAACAAAGAGTTATTAATATTATAATTGGACATTTTAATTTCAAACTGTAGAAAGCAATTAGAGATGAAAATTTAGGGGTTAAAGGGGTTTTTAGTTTTGTATTATTGTGTTGCACTACAATATTTGGATTAAAAACACCTTTTAATTTTAATTTTTTAAATTGTCTAGTAGATTCTACATTTAAAAGGTACTTTTATTTAGTTTAAAATACTAAATATGTGAACTCTCTTTGGCAATCCACTGTATTTGGCAATAGGATGGATCTTGAACGTAATACTTTCATAATTGATGATAATTCATTCTTCAATATAGTAACTGGATCCAAAAAAAAGAGGTAATGTGCGTATATTTACAAATATATATATATATATATATATATATATATATATATATATATATTAGGTTGTAATAAAATATATATGTTTTATTACAATAAAATATAAAATATGTTTTATATATATATATATAAAACATCCCATGTGAGTCGGTGACTATATACTAAATCTTAAGTGAATATGAAGGCGACATATCAGGATGACTCGCTATATATAAAACGACTTAAGTGAAGATTGTCTGCAAATAGTTGTTGGGAGTAACTATCCTCATTAAATATATGTGGACGATAATATAGATAGATATGTATACAAAAAAATTAGAGCTACTCTATCTGAACGACAAATTAAGGGAAGCTTAAACGAAAACTTACGATCCACACACCCACCCTACGTATGTGATACCTTAGGGTCCACAAAATGTCTAAGTAGATACCTTTGTGAATGCTAACGCGACAACTTAAGTGTCCACCTCTTAGTCTTCTGTAGTCGATATTGTAGGGGAAAGTGTAATATAAAACTTTAGGCCCCACCACCCACCCTCTGAATGTAACAAATTAAGAGCACATATTACGTAATAAACATTTACAGTACAAACACATTTAATACATAGACTGCAATTGATGAAACGTGAATTTACATGTTTTAGTTGTAGGCCTAAACCTACATTCTGTAACATAACCAATATTCTCCCAGCCACGGTATTAACGCCAGCATCTGTGCCTGTCAGCCCGGTGTCATGTAGACGAATGACATGCAATATTGGCTGTCAAGTGGATTCCGGCTCAGCTCTTTCCCACTTCATATGGTTGTCAAATATGTTTTACATTTATTTAATGAAACTTGCCCTCATGATTTCTATTGTAGATTTATTTACTTATCTGATTTCTGTGTTAGAAAAATAATTAGGTTTTTTTAAATTTCCATTTCTGTATAATCTTTAAGTTACGCCTAGTGGTTGAAAGGTGTATTGGCGCTAAATTTATTTGTAACAAATCAAATCAAATAATATCAGTTACAACTTTACACAACCAAGTAAAACAAACAAGGCCATATGGATAAGATAAATTAATTATAGAACGAATCCATTTAAATTACCTAACGCTTTCTTTTAATGTCCTGCAATACAAATTAAATGTAAAAACATAATGGAAGTACGTTAAGATTTATAATTTTGTGCACGTGTTGATTGTACAAATAATGCAGTTGCAATTTATTTATGTTTCAATATAAAATATATTAATGTTAAATATGTTTACAGTATATATATGTACAATTTGTAATAAAAACTTACTAAAAAGTACACATATACTTAAAACGTTTTATAAATAAATAAATTGATTATGATTTGTAAATTTTAAATGTCAACATTTCAAACTCTATAATCTTACAATGTATATTATTTTAGGAATTACATTAAATGTATAAATATCCACAATGAACGCAAACAATAGTGATCCTAATATGAGGTTTATACATGAAGACATGTCTTGACCTTATGAGGAGGGCACTGTCCCTGTTTTAAGAGAAGGGGTCATCTGTTTTTCCCTTCTATTATGGTATCATTCACAAACAAAATTATTATTTTTTTCTATTAAATTTAAATATGAGACTGTCCATTTTACTTACAAGTATTTTTAGCTTAAGGTAATGGAAAATATTGTATAACACAGTATTAAAAAAATAATAAGATTCCAACGGAGAATTATACTTATAGGTTAATTTGATTTTTTTCCTGATGCAGGGTATTTATTTATAACAGTAAACTTTGTCGCCTATTAATGGAAACTATGCATACCTTAATGTCATGAGGATAAATTTCCTTTTTTTGAACCAAAGATCACCTGAATCTTTGTGTAAAACGATGGGTTTCCTTTTCATTATAATAATCTAAACAGAAAACTACACTACCAAAAAAAAAAAAAAAAAAAAAAAAAAACGTATATAGTCTAAGTCTGCTGTGTCTATGCAAACTCGTTACACATTATTTCTATTGAGAATTTAATAAAATTAATGTTTGCTGTTCAGGTAATACTTTAGAGGCATTATCAGACTTTTAATAGTGATAATAATTGTTATAGCAAAAATAAACAAAAACCTGGTATGCATTCTAAATCAAGATCAAATTCACAATTCAAAATGTACTTCCTGTTATTTGTTTAGTATAGCTAAATGTATCCGGTTATGTAAAAAACAACATAGTTGTCAAGTATATGTCATAAGTCTATAGTTTAATGGGACGGTAACATGAGTTATTAACACATTTTAAATTTTGTTTATATAATTTTACAGATATTAATTAGATATAAATATTAGGAGTTGAAGTAGCTATTATTAAATGGATTGAAAATGTTGTGTTTTGACTACCTATTTTTTTTTTTTTTTTTTTTTTTTTTGGCTAGTGGCCTTGACCGAAGGTTTCTGACGTTATCGAAGATAACGATGTCAAGCAACATCAAGCGTGGCTGTTCCTTGGATGGATCACCATCCTTACACGTCACGTTCAATCCCATTGTTGTTAGAGACGGCTGATCAGCCCTAACTTCACCTGGTAAAATAAGACATCTTTTTAATGATTGTTGACATTTTAGCACATATATATTTCATCTATACAACGTTATACCATTCAAAATATTTCAATTCGTTTGCAAGAAACATTAGTTATAGTTAAATGTCAGGTCCATAAATACTTAATTTTATAATATATTTATATATTTTTGTATTAGAATATTAAATTAATAATAATGTTATGTATCTATATTATATAAACATTTGTTTCCATGCAACATAAAGCGTCATCAATTTTATCGATGTCCAACCAACAAACTTGACCAGTTAGAGTCGACATACAGCACATGGAGGTAAACAGTACATTGACACTCGGCATTGCCGTGTTATAATCATTTACATCATCACCAAACACGTTTCCAAATGACGTCACGTGTTCGACCTCATCAACAATGTACATTCAGCGTTATGTTCACTGTCAACACGGTGACACCGGCACCTCCTACATAACACTTGATTTACGTTGTTTGAAGATTTTATACCTGTCCTGTTCGCTATTGTTTTAAAAGATAGTTGCGTGTTCATAGATGATACTTTTACCAACCTACTATCAGTTCCCTCAAATTCTTCGTAGGAATATGAAATAACTAGGGAATACCCCTACACGCCTCGCGTGCTAACCACGACACTCAATATACCTCGTCCTTTGGCCTATATGTGTGATTGCATTAACGTTACTACATCGAATGTTACGTATCAGAAAAATTGTTGGTATTTTTTTTACTATTTATAGTATATATTTTAATTCTAAATATAATTATCAATGTTATTCCTATAAATGAAAATTCTTTCTTAAAGAACCTCCACGACAAAAAGTCTTTGTTTCCTTAAAATTTCCCCAAAATTCTTAAAAGCATGCTTAATATTAGACCAGCATTAATAGTATCTATTCAAACAGAAGATATATGTGTAACTTGAAACACTAAAGAACACATTGAAAATGACATAAATATACCCAGCTTCCCCAGCTTCTACAGTATTGAGACTTTGATGTTTTCTTCAGTAACATCAGTTTCAATAGTTAATTCAAAAAGGCTTAGCAACTGTTGGGTATTTTAATACGTTACGTTTTATAGAATTTTTAAAAATTTTACTATCCGTGATTGGTATACATTTTTAATAAACGTTTGAATAGTGTTTTAACATAAGGGCTACAGATTTTAAAAGTTTACAGCAATTTAATCACATATTCTAACAATATAACGATGTTTTCATACAACATGGATGTCTTAGCAACAGCTGGAAATTTTTACTTAACAGCTACAAGGTAGCGGATAACTCATGGCGTCGTTATTTAATCGGATATGAGCTTGGAAAGGACTGTTTGGTAAATGTGAAATACCTTTCAGAGAAACAGGATATTACCTGAACATTCATGATTACTTCTGTAACTGGAATTCAAATAAGATTATACCGTACCTATGTTTGATGATGTACATGTTTCCGTTTGATAGTTAGTTTTTCCATATGATTATTTTTAACGATTTATGATGCATGGTAGATTGTACTGGAGATTTAAAACACTACTGTTAAAAAAAAAAAAAAAACTAGTGTTAAACTTAAGTCTTCTCAGGTGTTATTTACTACTTTAATGTACGATTAAAACTAGTTTTCTCCGTAATTAACCTTTACTGTATAAATTTAGATAACCCTTAAACAACTAAATCATTTAAAATTATAGTGTGTACTCTAGAAGACACGTCTTCTTACAAATATTTACATAAATTAACATATAATCTATATAGATCAGGAAACACAAAGATCAAAATAGCAAATCGTTAGCACTCAACAATATGAATAAAAAAGATTATTAGTTCGTAAACGTACTTAACTTATTAAATATTGGTTGGTTTGTCGATTCCACAATTAAAAAAATAAATAAATAAAAGAAGGAAATATCCATAACAATTCACCAAGCATGATCTACAAGTTCATAAAAACTATTTACAGGAACTATCTAGTATGAAATAACTATCATTTTCATGAAATATGTTAATTTATTGGTTGGATATTTTGTACATACAAGTGAAAGGTTTAGGTAATATTAAAATTTATTGGTAATGCCATGAATATTTAAGTATGAAGTATAAGGCTAAAATACAGATAAAAATGCTATATGTATAAATATAAATAAGACAATACATTTTAAAACAGTTCGTTACGTGATGAACTGTATTAAGTCACGACGTAAAGAGGATATACTCTAACAAGCCTGTGAAAGCTGGGAAACTTTCTTTCGTTTCCTATTTTCCACTTCGTTCCGTTTTAAAACAGACGTATCTACTTTTAACCACATTAGTTTACAGTATAGTTTCTCTTATCTATAGTAAAACATTAAATCTTTTTCAGACTGAAAAAGGTTTATTTGTATTGACGTGGAACAACTCAAATATCTTCTTTAGTTTTGGCCGTATTATTGTGATATATTTAAATATATCATAATGTTATGGCTAAATAAATACATTAAGATAGATAAACTAAATAATATAGTTATTCAAAACTAACTGTTTACTGTACTTTTATAATGCGATAATTCCTGTTTTATTTTATTTTTCATTTTAAAAATAACTATAATTTGAATTGAGATTAATAACAGCAATAAGAAAAGCCCTTTAGACTCAAAGACGAGAAATATTTGGAAAATTATTTAACTTGAGTTAAAATGAATTACCAAATAAGTAAATTGAAACTTAACAAACATCTGAGACAGTAATACTTAGTAGCCTTATGTATCGTATAATTTATTTAACTTTAGAAGAGTTTGTTGATAATAAAAATCTAAATATATCTATATATTAAGTCTTAGTATATAGTAAGCTTTAGTTATTAGTATACTAAGATTGACTGACTCACTAACTGCCATACATAACACTTGGCACCTCCATATTATCTGCCATCAGACTGTTTTTAAGTGGCGAAATCTAATCGCTTTCCCTAAATGAATAAAAAAATTAAATCATCGTTTTTATTTATAAATTCCTGACGTGTTATTGCTGGTAATCTATAACCTGTGAAAACAATATGAAGAGATGTCAAGGATATCTGGGGATATTAAAAACTCGTTTACTGCGTGTCCCTGACATCTTCAGTGGCGGCTTTCCAGGATGTTCGATACCGTTGTTGAACTGCCTCCTTTTTTGTCTGTTTTACGAATAAAAAATTATCAACAAACATTAAGTTAGTACCGATATTTCTAAAGTTTAAATAGTGATGTTAAGTTAAAACTGAATGAGATATATTAATTTTTATAATTAATTATATATATTAATAATAATAATATATATAATTAATAATAATATGTTAATTCAAAAAGAAAATATTAATGAGTTCTAAGAGAAAGTAGTCATGCTTTAGTATTTGTTGTATTATGAATGATTCTATGGTGAAATAGAAAATCTTCATATAACAGATCAAAGTTCTACAGTTGCAGTAAATATTTTATACATTTAAAAAAAAACTAAAACAAAAATGCGTGTAATTATTGCTAATGTATTATTTAATGTTGTGGTTTTCACATAGCGTACACTAGTTGGTCTTTAGCAAAATAACAATAAATACGGGTTCAAAAATATAATAAGTGTTATAGTTCCACTTTAAATAACTATTTTCACCTTTCTTTAGACATAATATATTTTATATGTATATATTAGACTTATTGTTTGTCCAATGTCAGATTATTCATATAGAAAAAATGTGTTCTATGTTGAACATTTGCTTTTTCAAAGTTATTGATTAGCAATGTATTGTTTAATTTATTTTTTTTATATTCCCAAGTCCGTCAAAATATTTTACATTTACACAACATTTCGAGAAGCATAACACTCTTACTGTCTTTAGACGCTGTCTGCTATCTTATCCTCCATATACATTTTATGTATATTTAGCATTTAACATAGATCCTTATACGTAGGATAAGGTTGTAAGTAGGACCTAAACACAACATAAGTGTTATACCTGTCGAAACGTTCTGTTAGTTTTAAAAACAATTAAATTATTGGAAATCTCTAACAATGTACCATTATGATGGACATGAATGTTTTGTTATATTTATAATAAGTAAACGTCACATAACACAAATTTGTGTTGTGTGACGTTTACTCGTACTGTATATGTACCAACACGTATTATGCTAATTAAAAATCTATTTATAATAAGGGTAGATAAAACTCTAGCTTCCTTATTAAAGGTATTGTTCATTAATTACTATACACTAAACTGATTTATGTACGCAGGTCAGTTTAACTTACTTATAAATATGTAAGAATTTAAATTATCATTTATTATAAATGTTTTTGCAACATAGATAGTACTTTTTGAGTTTATTTTGGTTGGTAGTTTGCTTAATTAGTCAAAGTGCAATTTTAACCCAGTATCTTGTAATTTATCGGATGAACCCATGTTTTGACATCAACATCTTAATAATACAAACTTATCTGAATGTTTAGATTTACATCTTCGATTATTTAACTAACAAAAGTATATTCTACAAATTCTAATCAATAATGTTCTGAAGTTATAAATATAATCACCATAGTTCAGTTCACGTGATGGTTACCATAATTACCGTGATTAAACTGTGACCATAACATCACATTCGTCTTCCCATGATCGATTTCAGAAACAAGTTTTGTTTCCCATAGACATTTCTAATCTGTTCAACACAGCTAACCGTAAATTTTTAGGCCTGGAACGAAATTCACCGACACGAAGTAAGCCTGGTTTTCGTTCCGATTCCGACATTATTATCCGAATCCATTGATCTACCGTCTATAGTAATCTCATGTTTTTGGTACCCCCAGTCTTATAACTGGAATTGTATGTAACAGTAATATATATATGTAAACACGTGATTTTATAATATACATTTAAAAAGTTGGATAATTTATACGATAAATATATTATTTTTAATAAGTAGTAAGGTTTTGCTAATTAAATATTAAACAATTTTATTGTGTTTTTCAATGACATAGGCGTAAATGTTGCTAACTTTAAATTAATTTTCTAGAAAATGATTTTTGTATGATAATACAATACCAGCCTCCACAGAGATATTACAATTAGTTATGTAAATTAGTGTGCTTTAATTATCCTTTTTAACAATAATACAGTTGGATGGTAAAAATATACTTTTTATTGAATCATATTCTTAAAATTTACTATAAACCCTCTAAAGAATCCCTATATAATTTACATTATAATGGCGTGATGAAACTCTGAAAATGATCTGATTGAAAGAGGGGGCATTAAATTGAACTTGAAAGTAAGTGCATCAAATGAAAAGGCAATTGATGATCATAATGAAACATATTTCATTCAACTTTTAATTACAGTAAAGGAACAAAGACTTTATGGGCTGTCCGTTTAGTTAAAAAACATGAAAGCTCAATAATGAAACTAAATAATATATTCATATTTATATGTTTGATAAATACAATTTCAGCTGAACAGTAGTTCCGTTAAGATAGAATCAATCATTAAAAAAAATATATATATATATATATATATATATATATATATATATATATATATATATAAACAGCAAACTAATCCTTTTAAGGCACAAAAAGAAAGATACCAGCCAGATTCATTGGGGTGGGAAAATTCGTAACCCCTCTGCCCAACCTCGTGTCCGGCCGGACTGGCGCTGTTTGTCTTCCCACCGGATATTGAAAATCTCTTCTGAAATTATTGGCTCCAACTTTTGAGCTTGTATTGGTTCTTTTCTTGGAATCCTGTGATTTACACACTTCCTTCGGTGCGGTCAGTTTTTACAATAAATAATACTATAAGTGAGAAAGTAAAAAAGTATAAATATATTATAATTTTCACTTACGTATATTTGTTTAATCAACTAAGATCCGTCATTTTATTAGTTACTTTACTGTTGTACTTTAGATATTTAACATAAGATCAAATATATATACTTTTTGTGTTTTGAAACATAAAAGATAGTTGAGTGAACAAAAGGCTTAATATGATTTAACAATCAAAGATCTCTCCACTCTACAGTCCAAGGAAGTAATACAATTTCATATTTAAGAAACTTATTCAATAATTTTTATTTTTCATAACCATATTACAAGATATTTCCGTAATGATGCAACAATTTTACAACATTTACAAACATTTATTGGTATAGTAAGCATAACAGTATCGTTTTTTTTTTTATAGTTTACTGTATATTTAATAAAAACATGTATATTTCAATTTATTTTATCAACTATACAACTAACACTAAACGAGAGGAATATAGAGCATACAAATTAGTGTAATCTTTGATTATTGTTATACAATGGTCTTAAAAATAGCACATTTCAGACCTAAAACCTTTTAACACACTAAATTTATTACTTTATCTACAGCAATTAATTTATATTGTTTATAAAACTAACACTATTTCTTGAAACCTACTAAATAGCTTCAGAAAAAATATGCATTATTGCTACTAATGCCATATCAAAGAAGGCCCTAAGCAATACAACTTTTTTTTTATTTTGTATATAATTTAATAGGTCGAGAAAATATAATAAAATTAGTTTATATTCTGTTGTATACACTTGATGGAATAAAATTGGTTTTAAAAAAGAACACTTTATTTTAAAATGATTCTACAATATTTTATTCAAATGGTGCTTTTGCCGGTTAAGGCATCATTAGTTTTTCAAATAAAACAAATTTGATAAAACATAATAGGAGAACTTATCAGGAAAAAGGTCTTCCTGGTAAAAGACCAGGAAAAAGGACATTCATTATTTATATTTTATTGTTTAGAATTAAACTATGCTTTATTTTTTTTTTATAACCGGAATGTTAAGTTTAGTTGGTGGCAAAGACATAAACGATGTATTATTTAAACAATCTCTACGATAGAGTGACATCTATTGTATATGTTTGAAAATTAGGTCGAAACGTGAAATCTCTACACTCTTTACACTTAATATCACTGTACGTGTATGGGAGGGCGGGTGGGTCAACATCACTGTACGTGTAGGGGAGGGCAATCTTAACAAAAGATTTAACTTTTCTTGCATAGTAAAATACAATCTTTCAGTTAAACTATAACATTTAAGTACCAGTGCTTAGTATATGTTAACGGTACAATGTCTACACGATGCTTACAAAAGTGTATTGTAAATATGAAACTGACTAGAAAATAATTAGGTTTCAAGGGGCCAAGGGTGCTTGTGACATGTCATGTTGTTTTGGCCAAGTGGCCGAGGGCGACTTGATCCAAGGGGCCATCCAGGACGGCGAATATACGGTGGTCAGATCGGTAATGATATCGTGAAATGGGAAGGGATAATCTAAATAACAAGGGAATAGGGTCTAAAGGGCAGCCTTGGGGGGCACCCCAGTCAGCCTGTCCTGGACAAATAGCCCTCAGATACTCCCCTCTTCGCCTTCATCAAGTTGGGTAGATAAGGTTTGGGGAAGTCACCCAAATGGCGAGTGAAATAAGAATTGCCTATTACCGGCCTACACGTTTTTTTGGCAGTATAAACCAGGTTTGAAAACAAGTAAGTACTAAGCATTATTATATAATATAAAATAGACATAACATTATTAGTTTCATTGGATAAATATCACTTGTTTAGGTAGCAATGGATTACAAAACCCCGTAAGTCTAATTTAGGGGGATGAAAACTAGTGAATTCACGTCAGAGTTAGTTAAATATTCTACAATGAAAAGCAAATAAAACAAACTTGTGTATCATGTTTTTGTTTCAGCTGATTAAAATAAATTATAAAATTAATACCAATGTTATTGTTGTGGGAAAAGGAAAACGTTGAGGGGCTGTTTCCACATCTTGGGGATGGAATTTAGAGACAAATATTTATAGGCTTTTTATGATACATAAGCTAACTTTCCCTAAAACGCCAGTGTATAGGTTCCTGATATCTCGTATATATTGAGTACATATTTATTGTACTTGTCTCAAGTGTTTACTAGTTTGTGATTTTCATAACTTTACACAATGCGTGGAAATCGTCTAGTGAAGCCAACACATAGGACAGCTCTCCACGCCAAGAAGGCATCCTTTAGTGGGGCATCATTATACAATACACATATTAGGAACATCAAACCCATAAGACCACGTAGGTCTAAAAAAAAAGCTAAAGAACTCTTATGTAACAAATAAAATATATAGTTTAGACGAATCTACTCATTTAGACAGTTCCATTTTCGATTGATATTTTTACATGTTGCCTCCTACAAATCTTATTGTTAAGACCAGAACAAAATATTGTTTCTTATTTAGCATTTATGAAAATGAAAAATTTTTTAACATTAAATATTGTTCTCATATTTTATATTTAAAATTAGTGTTCTCAACATTACTAAAAGTAATATTTAAAAAAGGTATTTTACTTTTGCCTAATGATTCTTTGTATTATTACAACACGTGATTAATGTTCTGTAAAGTGCAATTTAAAGAAAGGATATTGGAAAACTATTCTGAACAGTGTTTTTTTAGTAAAGAATAAAAATCAAATTCTAAGGACAGACTTTTACAGCGGACAGTTAATATGTCTACCAGGTCAGTAAAATTTAGTAAAACGGAGATAAATGAAGCTCGGGGCAATCTCAGACTGCGTCTAAATTAAAGGGTTGTACGAGTGAAACGAGCGAGTGTTACGCGTGGAATGTCAATGTAAATCCGAGACCCGAAACCTGACTTCAACGTCCATTACTAGGCTGCTGTTTTATATTGGCTTTTTAGAGAACGACGATTACATTTTGTTTATAAGAATATATGATATAACTGTAAATTCTATGAAGAGACAATACAATTAGCCCTCTTACATATATACAATAACACTGTTAGTGAAAACAATCGTATTAGTAAGTAGTAGCTTACAACACAAAAAATCATTATAAAGATTTTAAATTGAAACAAAATAATTAAAAAGAAAATATAAGTCATTTTATTATGGCCGCAGCGAAAGTTATAATTATATAACAACTAATGTACATCTTTTTACATATATAGTACATATAAACATTTACTGCCTATATATTTGGGAATATGAAGGGAGGGACTGGCTAGGTTCAAGCCCTGCCATTGCAATGATAAACTGGAGAAACGACTAATCGACACACATTCAGCATATTAATATATGTGACCTTTGTTCCTTCCTTCTCTGTGGTATTAATTACTAAGTTCTATACAGTAGTGCACAAAATCAATAAAAGCAAGAAATACAATCGTGTACAGAACAGTGTTACATATATAAATTTGCTATATTTAAATACAAACTATCATGAACGTATCCGTCCTACAAACACGCAGCATGGAGGAAAAATAATTGGAGTGATATAGTAAAGTTTATTTTGTCGGGCAGTCGTTGGTGTAAACAACACAGATAACAGTCCGAGCCGTAGTTTACATTCTGATGGCCTCAGTACAATTACGCTTTTATCTACGGGCTGCACTATGAAAGTTTTTATTGCATTTTTTTCATGAAACTAACAATAAAAGTAAACTCTTTCACATTACATAGAAGTGTATTATCAAAATATAACCTTTAATTGTTTTGTAGCATAATTATGATTAAATAATAAAATATAAAAATACCGAAAATTTTAATATGTTTTTACGATTACGATTTGTTAAATTTAGTATATTATTCAAATTATAAATCAACATTATTTTTATAATCATGCAGCTTTTTATTTCATATATTTATGTACATTTTTTAGTTGACGTTTCTTTATCACATTTACAAACTAGTTACAGATAACATTAGGATTACTTTTATAAAAACACAAATTTTTTTCAATATGAATTCATTTCCATTAAAAATGGTATAAACCTTGTTACGACGAAATGATATTTTATATTTTGTTCGTCATATTTAATTCAAGGTAAAATGTCATAGACTTCGTTCTATTTGGATTAAAGATGGATTAAGTATATTTGTATTAAAAATACTAATAACAACAAACGATTATATACAAAGCAAATAAATATTTTCTTGAATTTTTTATAAATACAGCGTTAAAGAGTTTATACTGTATTATACAATTAGATTTCCCATCCAATTTTAAATTTTTTGTCCCAAAATATCTGTATTTATGGTCCATTGTGGAGTACTAGTGTAGTCTCTTGTAAATATAATACAGTTTCAACCAGCTGTCGTGGGAGCGGTTGACCATTTGAAGGTTGAGGTGTGCTTTAAGAGTTGAACTCAAGAAGAACACTGAGGAATGTTTGTGGCACACTTTTATTGATGTAAAACAGAATAAAATTCTAAACAGTATATGTTGCTTAATAAATCCCAATAAAATATTTACTACGTGAAACTTGAATAAACTATTAAATTGACAATTGAAATTTAGCACTTTATAACAATCAGCTTAAATAGACTCGAACTTTCAAACAGTTACACTTCTACTTCTTGAGCGCGAGGTGACCGTGGTCGGCAGTCTGCAGAGACTGATACACCACTCTCTCGTAGGCCTAACATTAACATTAGTCATTATGATGTACATTAAAAGATCGTCTGAGCTTGACGGTCTCTAGATTACTATGTAAACAATGAGCAAAGCTCAGTTAACGGCTATTGATTTAGTGGCAGTTGTGCTTCATTGCTTTATAACTACCATTCATTACTGAGTAAACTAAACTAATAGTAGTCAAACACATAGATTTAATTGCTACGTTCTATAAACTGAAAATATAATAAATTATATATATATAATCCCATATAATTGTAATAAAATATGACTTATCTTACAACACTTCCCCCCTTAAAAAGAATGAGGCGTCATTTACATAGACGTCACTTTCTGAGAGCTCTTATGTTTTGTTAACTTTATCCTATCCTCAAGTGGTACATCATCTAAGTCAATGTCTGATGATTGCTGATTTTGGATCTCCCTATTTCTTACAATAGTTGCAGGTTGTATTGCTACAGGTAAGTATGCACTTGATCTCCTTTTATGAAAACAAATTTTGTACAGTCTGAAATAATACACTATTATTAAACAAATGACAATTATTACTGTTACTGAAATTCCATGAGTTACATGTGAAACATAGTTGTTAGGTTCGTACTGGTTCAATATGGAATCTAATTTGTCAAGTCTTATGCTGGCTGCACCTAAGTCATTTAAAGAGTTGGATACAAATCTAACATGAGCAGTGGAATTTTTGAGTTTTCTGGCTATAATTTCATATGTATTATTTTCTAAATTTACTAAAACAGGAGTAGCTTTGGGTATTCTAATTACATTGCTTATATTTAAATCTACGTTATCCTTATATACTATACGACTATAAATATTAAATGAGGAACCTATCATTTGACATTTTGTTGGTAATATGAGAAGTCCTGTTCCTTGAATCCACTCAGATCCTTCCATCTCATGGGTACCGTCAACGCCTGGGCAAGTTACAGTAATCAGTTCTTCATGAGGTAAGACAAATATCCACTGGTTGCTACTGGTGATTTCCGTCCAAATGGAAGTTGCTACGTAGGTGAGACGGATGTCGCAGATCCTTTTTGGAGGGTCCAACCTACGGAAATAGGCTGTTTCACAGGTCTCTTGACCTCCCATCATGTAGTTCACCACACTCGGTCCTGGGCATATCTTCAATGAAGAACCTCGGCACACATCTACTTGCCGCTGAGTCATTGGTATATAGCGTTGCTCATCCAGGGATACTGCAATGAAGTCCATCTGAGGTTGAACATAAGCATACACAGATGTGTTCTGGGCGTTTGATGTTCTAGCTGGCACTGGAATCACTTCAAACAGGTTATAAGTTCTCTCAACATGTTTCAATGGCACATTTAAAAAGAATCTTAATATACTGTCATTGACTAACCACGCAGTAACTCTTATAAGTTCATAATATTCATGTACCCTTTCTTCTGTGACAGGTACTGGCAGTGTGGAACCTGTTTTTAGTGAACGTTTAATATTTTTAAGATATTTAATAAGCTTATCAGGATCCACCAAGAGAGTACTTAAAGAACTATGTCTCATTGCATCTATGCCTAAATACAAATCTGTTACAAAGCTATCAATATCCCTACAAGTTAATTCTACAATTTGAAGTGCACCTATTACTTTTAAATGTCCATTCATTTGGTCTTGTACAGCGGTTACCTTATTTCTATTAAGTTCTTGTAATTGTTCTAAGTACTGTTGTGTTTTAATTATTACATCCTGGTTTGTGCTAAAATCCCTAAACGTGTGTGTCAAGTCTGATATTGTGTGTCTAACAACTGTTAATTGGTCTTTTTCTAATTGATAAACTCTGTGTTGGTTACTATCTAAGGTACTAATCTTCTCATTATAATATTCGGCGTCGTCACTATCCATAGTTCCAAACAATGTTTTTAGTCCATATCCAATTGTGTTGAAAAGTCCTCGTTTACTTCTTTTACCTCTTGTATTTGATGTAGTGGGTGTTGTCCCAATGATTTCATACAACCTTTTGATCCTTTGTTGCGTATTCTTGAGTACGTCGCCCGTCTGTTGAAAACGTGCATCAGTCCAGGTGGATGCGGTGGTATCATTCTTTAATTTAATTGCCTCTTGCCATATTGCTGATATTTCATCAATTTATCCTCTAGGTCTCTTAGATTTGTGTCGATAGCAATTGTCCATGATTCAGTAGATAGTAGAAAACCAAACTTCTTAGTGAAATAGATTCCCGGTTTCTCATCCAACTTTTGAATTTTGTATTGTTTTGATGTAACAGCTACAATAACTCCCAAAACCTGGAAAAGAAAAACTATTCTCAGTTTCTCTCCCGAAAATGCTTAATTCTATTTTTGTGTACAATTTGCTCTTTGTGTCCTTTCTTTATGGTTACATTTACATCACTTCCTACATTAACTACAGTATACGGTCCAATCCATGGCATGTCTAACTTTCTAGTTCGTCCTCTCCTTACTTCTGGACAATGTAATAAAACTAAATCACCTATCTCAAAGTGTTTTTCTTTCGACTACTTATCAAAATTTGCCTTGCTAGCCTCTTTCCTAGTTTCTATATTACCACTAGCATTTTTATGAGCTATCTGTAAACGCCTTTTTATCTCATTTACAAAATCATCTTCTGACATGTCGGGTTGTAGATCTTCATGTATCCAATCTGTAGGTAATCTCATTTCACGGCCATACATCATATAGAATGGTGAATATTTTGTGGTGGTATGCGGAGTATTCCTATACATCAGCATAGCATAGGGTAGCCATACATCTCAATTGCGTTGATCTTCGTCCACATAACACTTTAGATGGGACATTATGGTTTGATGGCTTCATTCCACTATTCCGTTGGACTGTGGGTGGTATGCCGTCGTCTGTATCTTCTTGATATCTAGGAGTCTACAAGTTTCTTTTAAGAGATCGCTAGTGAAGTTACTTCCTTGATCCGTTAATAGCTTCTCCGGTGTTCCATGGCGGCAGATGATCTCTTCCACGAAGACTTTAGCCACGGTTTCTGCTCTCTGGTCAGCTAGTGCAAAGGCTTCAGGGTACTTGCTGAAGTGATCTTGGAATGTCAGAATGTATCTATTTCCACTGTGAGTCTTCGGTAATGGGCCAACTATATCCATAGCAACTTTCTGGAACGGTCGAGTTACCGGTGTCGTCAACTGCAAGGGAACTGGTGCCTTCTCATTGACTGTAGCTTTCTTCTTGTTGCATGTCTCACATGTCCTTATATATCCCTCGACGTCGCTGTCCATGTGTTTCCAGTAATATCTCTCTGCAATGGTTGCCGTTGTCCTCTCCACTCCTTGATGACCTCCGAAGGGTGTGTCATGGTGAGCTCGGATGACTGCCTCTCGATTGTCCTTAGGGACGATCAACCTTCTCCTTTGCTTCTTGTCGACATAGTAGACGAATCCCTCCTCATCCTTTTCGTACATGTCCAAGGTTCTCTTGATTTCTTTGATTTCTTCCTCTTCTTCTTGCTTCTTAAGGATCTCTTCAGTCGTAGCTTCTACCTTGATAATCTGGACTCTGCTAAGAGCATCAGCATTTCCATTTGCTTTTCCTGGTCTATGAAGAACTTCAAAGTCATACTCACTTAATTTGATGGTCCATCTCGTTAAGCGGCTACCAGGGTCTTTAAGACTCATCAACCATTTCAATGGTCGGTGATCCGTCACGACTTTAAAATGCCTACCCCAGAGATATGGTCTGAATTGCTTAATAGCCCATACTATGGCTAAGAGTTCTTTCTGTGTTGTATCATAATTAGTCTCGGCTTTATTAAGTGTCCTACTAGCATACGCTACTGGTTTATCTTTCCCTAATTCACCTTGTGATAAGACAGCTCCAAGTGCATATTGTGAGGCATCAGTAAATAAAATGAATTCTTTTTCAAAGTTTGGGTTATTTGGAATGGGGAACTTTTTTACTGCGTCTATTTTACTAGGATCTGGCTTGACCCCATCATTAGTAATGATGTGTCCTAGAAAAGTAGTACTTTTTTTTAGGAAGCAGCTTTTCTCTGGTTGTAAGAGAAGTTTGTGTTCTCTTAATCTTTGAAAGACTAGACGTAAATTTTGAATTTGATGTTTTAAATCTTGACCATAACATACTATATCGTCTAAATAGACATAGCAAGCTTTTCCAATTAATCCCCTTAATACTTCGTTCATCAACCGGGTAAAACAAGCAGGTGCCCCTTTGAGGCCAAAACACATCCGGTTATACTCGAAATGACCTTGAGGTACGCTAAATGCAGTTTTCTCTTTGTCCTCTTCTTTAATTTTGATTTGATGATAGCCTGAGGCCAAATCAAGCGTAGTGAAATATGTCATTCCTCCTAATTGATCTAGAATTTCCGTTGTGTTAGGTGGTCCTAGGGCATCACCTTTAGTGACGTCATTCAAGCGTCTCAAATCTACACACATCCTATATTTAGGTGAACCATCCGGGCTCTTCTTCGGAACTAACACTATTGGTGAATTCCACGGGCTAGTGTTTTCTCTAATTATATCACTACTTTTTAATTCTTTAATCTGTTCTTCAATTATGGGTTTTTGAGCTTCGGGAAGGCGATATGGTTTTTGGTTTATGGGTGGTTGGTTTGGATCAACAGGTATTTCATGTCTTATGGTGTCTGTGCTTGTTAGGTATTGATTTGGGTGCTTAAATATATCTTTGAATTCTGAATATAGGTCTACAATACTGTCTGATTCTAATTTATCCATGTGACTTGTATCTATCAAACAACTAGTGTTCTCTGAATCTATCTTAAAGAGTTTAATCTTTTCACCTATAAAGTCTGCTGTCATTGATTCATAATCTATTTTAGCACCTACCTTCTCCAACAAGTCAGCGCCAATCAATCCATCTTCTTCTAATTGAAATGCTTGAGATACAATATGTACTGTATGCACTAATTCCTTATTTCCTATTTTCAAATGGCAATCTGCACATCCTAACGTAGTCATATTGCTACCTATGCCAGTTAAAATTAATTTGTCATCAATACTATCTCTAATCCAAACTTCATCATGCAAACTGCTTAACTTTAAAATAGTGACATTAGCTCCTGTGTCAATTAACATTTTACAACTCCCTGTTTCACTTTCTCTTAACCCTACTATGACTGAACTTTTTCTGTCACCTTGAACTCTCCCAACTTGTGCTGTGTTTGGTACCTTCCGGGGCGGGTTAAAATTTGACTGGTTTTGCGTTTTAGGTGGGCTATGACAATCCCTAGCATAGTGGCCTACTTTTCCACAGTTATAGCATGTAATAGGAGTACATGCTACTTGTTTCACTTGTTTTACTTGGCCTGAAGTACTACGGCACTCTACAGCTGACCATATCTGTTACATTTGAAACAACGATTATCATTAGGGCGAGAACTAGCCATGGGGCATCTGTTCCTCTCTAAGTCTCTATCTTCCTCTATCTCGAGTTCTAAGCTTAACGCATCTTTCACTGCATCGTTAAATGAGTCTGTTTTTCTGTTCAACAAAATACTCTTAATTGGTTCATGAACGCCTTTAGAGAAACTTTTATGCATGCGCCTTTCTGAAGTTAATTCTGCTGCCTTAGATTCAACACCCGTTTTAGCTAAAGCAATGATTAGTTTATGTCCCAGCTTTTCTATACGATCTGCATACTCTCTAATCGACTCCCTAGGTCCCTGTTTGCAATATATCAATTGGTCCTCAATGTATGAGTCGCTCTGTTGCTTGTCGCCTCTATCACGAAGGAATTTCTTCAATTCATTCCACGTATCTAACTCATTACGCCTAACAGCTGAGCCTACTTCACCTCTTAACCTAATCTTAGCTATTTTCAAGTATATTTCTTTGTCTTTATCATCACAATTATAAATAACAAAAGTCACAGCATCTATATAAGCTTGTAAATCATCATTCCTACCATCACCATATATTGGTATGAGTTTAACAGCTGTCTCAAAATCCATATTGTAACTAACAAAATGTAAACTTACTTATATCAATTCTGTTATCTCATTTAACACATTATCATTACTACTAGACTTATTTCTTATAAAATCATTTGGCTAAGCAATAAATTAAAATAATATTTTACTTTGTTACTATATCACACATCCTATTTATTTAATTCCAGTAACAACAGAACGTTATTATTTTAAAAACTTTAAAAAGCACTCTCTTGTATTTTGATGATTCATTGAAAACAAAAAATATTTACTGAATTTAAAAATGGATACAAAATAATTATTTTATTTTATTTATTTATTTTTTTTTTTGGTTCCACAAAGCCTAGAATCTATCACTCACCAGTATTAATCGGAACAGTTCAAATACCATCTTGACTTTCTCTTCAATATATTCTTCTAATACACACCACACCTGAGCACCAAACTGTCGTGGGAGCGGTTGACCATTTGAAGGTTGAGGTGTGCTTTAAGAGTTGAACTCAAGAAGAACACTGAAGAATGTTTGTAGCACACTTTTATTGATGTAAAACAGAATAAAATTCTAAACAGTATATGTTGCTTAATAAATCCCAATAAAATATTTACTACGTGAAACTTGAATAAACTATTAAATTGACAATTGAAATTTAGCACTTTATAACAATCAGCTTAAATAGACTCGAACTTTCAAACAGTTACACTTCTACTTCTTGAGCGCGAGGTGACCGTGGTCGGCAGTCTGCAGAGACTGATACACGTTCACTCTCTCGTAGGCCTAACATTAACATTAGTCATTATGATGTACATTAAAAGATCGTCTGAGCTTGACGGTCTCTAGATTACTATGTAAACAATGAGCAAAGCTCAGTTAACGGCTATTGATTTAGTGACAGTTGTGCTTCATTGCTTTATAACTACCATTCATTACTGAGTAAACTAAACTAATAGTAGTCAAACACATAGATTTAATTGCTACGTTCTATAAACTGAAAATATAGTAAATTATATATATATAATCCCATATAATTGTAATAAAATATAACTTATCTTACAACACAGCTGTGGTTGCGAGCCTCACTAAATAACTAAATTATGGCAAAAACATTCCTATTTAGACTAAAACAATAACACCGATGCACTGTAACCTACGGTTGTTGAGCTTCAGTGAACATTTTCATTGATCAGATGTGAAAAAAATTACCAATATTTCAAGAAAAACACCGAGCTGTTATAATAGTTTTTAATGTTTATATTATTATTTTCACACATACATACAATAATGGCAACATATATGTAGAGAACACTACGTGTAAGATATGAAAAAAATTAACCATACAAAACCCTACCGATAAAGTGCATTTAGTTGTGTGAGTCCTCCTTATATTTAAATTACTAAAAATATGCTTGAATAAAATCGTATATGTCTTACACTTATCTATCTAAGGCAGGGTCAAATATGTATGCTATTTTATAAATGCATTGCTTCTTTCAAACGCTATAGTCACCGAAAGTCTACCCCCTCCCCCAGCTACCCAACTCCCCCTCCCCACAACTCTCTGTCCACCAGATGTGTGGGACCGCGGTTACTGCGGTCTGCTATGCTAATCACCGCTCTTCTCACGCCGTGCTGTTTGCGGTCCCTCGCCGAGTTAATAGCTAACTGAATGAATTTGGGAACTTGGAATAAAATATTTCAAGTGTAATTACGTACATTGATGCATTCTTAAGTGTTTATTTATACAATGAGTTTTATTTTATTGTTGTTCATTTAAAATTATGACGTTAATAATGAAAAAGTATAAACTGATGAAACTTTAATTTTATTTATCGAAAAAAATAGTTTTTTTTTAATGTATTAAATTGTAAGGTATTGAGATCCATTTTATTGAAGCAATTGAATTTCTACAGTATAATAATCTTTACATCCATATGTGATAAATACTCTTGTAAATGTACAGTACATGTTTAAATGAAGAACAGCTATTTGTGTATTCTCTTATCATTTTCAGATTTGTTGTCTTTAAAATATCTTTTGTTATTTATAAACGTAATTTCCCCTTGAAATAATATCTTCAAAATTCATCTTATGTTTATTTATTTCAATAAATAAAATTCATTATAAGTTTTATGAGTTGTACAATATTATAATTACATAAGATGAAAGAGAGTTCTCCTGTCTTTTTTTAAGTAATATTATTTACTATAAAACTGACTGAATTATTTAAATAGTTTTTCCTTTATACAGCATACAATTATTTAGGTTCCTATGTGATAAAAATAAATAGTTGTACAAATTGTAAGGAAAAGTATCATATTTGAAATCTTTTTCACTTAAAAAAAGCTAGTTTTAGTCATCACAAAATAACCTTCAGAACTATCTTTTTAAGAGTACTGCTCAGTAAAATATTACTTAATTTGAAGTATTTAACCTGCAATAGCCAGAATAGCATCGCAGGCGCAGTGCTGTAAGCCAGCTACTTTTTAGCAACGTTTTGTTAAGATAGTATGTGACAGGTTATATGATGTAGGTTCGATCATCTTAATATTGATAAGGCATCAGCTCAATAGTTGCCATAGACGCGAACACTACTATAGAAGTCTGGATATTTCATGTTGGGTGGTAATGAAGGCCCGGATGTTGTTTAGGGAAGAGAACTGCTGTTGCTTGTCTTTTGCTTAGTTGCCATGCCTTATTAATAGATGACTATTCCTAAGGAACAGTCGCTCTTATTAACAATGATTACAAGCGTTCATTTACACTCATTTGTCCCATACATGAGCCCATACAATATCTTAAACTATACTATTTTCAAATTATTAGATAATATTAATTTTTACTATGTAACAGTTACAATGTATCAGTTTTTGTCACAGTTCCAAGTCACCGAACACAAGCAGAATACACCGTAGCGAAACAGTATTACATAAATCCAGTCTCTCAGAGTTAAGACAATTACAGAGCAATGCGCCAATACCTAGCGGGTTTGCCGCTTCCATTGTGTTACACAATGGGCACAAATTGACTGAACTTTCTCTGTAAACAAAGATCGTATTTCACCGCCACCACTGCGTCTCACCTGCAAGGAATTATAGGTGTTATGTTTCCCGATTCTACAATACAAGCATTGTTTTGTTTGCTGGATTTTATCTTTAAATCATCTAATGTGGAAGTCATTAACAGCTTGTTGATTTTATATTTTATTTTAATTACATTCAGTCATGTAAATAATTTCGGTAATTATTTAGTAGAACACACTTATTTAATTTAATTATATTGTACAACAGTTTTTTTCTACAAATAAAGTATATATTTTAGAAGAGTAAAACAAATAAAATAACTGTCATAATTAATATCTGAATAAGTAGAAATACATACACATCTGATTGTTTGTTGATAACAAAACAACTGTGCTTAACAGTGGCTTTAGAGTTGTAAGAATGCATTGATTGATTAATTTAAGCTTGTAACTTTAAATAATCTGAAAAAGGCTGTACCCCACTTAATGTGGATTTGTAGGGTTCTATTATATTAAAAATATGTTCTCTTCAAGATCTTGATGGTATTAAAAACAATATCGGATCAAATTATTATAAGTATTATAAGGTACATTTTTTGTTAACTTTGGTATCGAATAAATAGTCCACACACTTGCCAGCTAGGATAGTTGCAGGGGGCTGGGTATAGTTCCAGGGGTCGGAGTTAAGGAATGGAGTCGAGGCGAACGGTTCAGTATAACTAATCTCGAAAGATCATTCACGTGGCACAAGACAACAGCTCATCATCACCTATCGCCTCGAGGTGGGTTGGAACAGTATGGTCAGGATATAGGATGCTGGAAATGCCGTTATTCTGTCTATATGTCCTAAACCCCAAGTCCCGCCTTTCACGGCAGTCCAAAGCCAAAATGGGACCTACAGAATCTACCTACGATTGGGCTGAGGCCCGCCTTTCACGGCAGTCCAAAGCCTATTCCTAGTTGCAAGAATAGGAATTGTTCCATCATTTTATATGCTATTGATCATTTACATATATTTGGATAACTACTCCAATCATTTTATGTCCATGTCTTTCCTCGTATCGAATCGTCCTGAGTATTTTCTACTGGACAGTTAGCAATTCAAAGAGTGATCTTCTATACATGCTATATTTCTCTAAAAGACTGAATTAGTTGTTCCCCTAAAGATGTATAAATATCTTTAGTTAATGCAGAATGGTTATTATTAAACAAATATACTAAATAAATAAACCAACTTCCATGTATTTAATGACAAGATAATTAATAACAATACTACACTTACTGATTCTAATCTTATAAGGAAAGGCATTACTTTCTATAAATAAAAATAGCAGGCAAGGATTAAGGTCACATTGAGTTAATAAAAAAAATCATTATTTGAAGATAAAAAATAGATTTACATATATATTATTTGTATTTTAAAGATATTAAAGAAAGCCCTCGATATAACACTAAACGATTTCATTAAAAAAAAAAAATATATATATATATGATGTAATAAAATTAAAAACTAAATACCCTTTAACGTTTTTTATTAAAATTGATTAAACACATGTTTCAACTTTACGGTAGTTTTCAAGTATAAATAAAATAAATAAGTTAAGTATATAATAATTATTTAAATAAAATTGTAAAACAAGTGATTTTTATAAATATTGATGAATGTGGATAAGTTGGTGATATTTTTTAATTATCATTTTTAATGTTTCGAATCTTATCAAAAATTGGGTCTGTATAATTGATTTGTGTGTTCAATATGTTCACTGGATTTTCTTGTTGTGCTAAATATATATGTAATTCTTCTGTTGCATTCATTTTCTTGCCAGTTTTCATAAAATTTAATATTTTCATGTTTTCTTCCATTTTTGTGTACGTGTGGTCTGTAGAGAGCAAGTGTTCTGCGAATGTGGATTTCATTGTAGTTGTGTTATAGCTTCTGAGAGCTTGTTTATGTTCTTGAAAGCGTGTTTTGAATGGTCTTCCAGTTTGTCCAATGTAGAATTTATCACAGTCTGTACAATTAATTTTTTAAATACCTGATTTGTTGTAAATGTTGTCATTATTATGTTCTTTTTGAGATTTTTTATCTAAAATATGTAATGTGTTGATGTGTATTGAGAAACTTAGTTTGTAATTTGTATTTTGAAAGGTTTTTGGAATAGCTTTGTTATAAATTTTAAATATATATATTTAAAATATTATTTCGTACATTATAATGTTTAAAATAGCATACATAGTAGTTTCTGTATTAAGGATTTATATTTTTTTCTTTTTGAACATGAAAAATCAAAATACTGTCATTATTGATAGTTATATTATTTATGTCAGTCTAAAGTAAAGTATATATTATAAAAATTCTTGGCTTCCTTGAAAAAGACGTTTGAACGAATGGTTATAGTATTTTAACAATTTAATTAGAAAGTTGGTACTGTTTTCAATTAACATTAAATTATTAATTAAATTAAATTAATTTGAATATCAACATGAAACGTAAAGATAATCAAGTTGTACAAACATTATTTTAATTATTCTCTCACACTTTAACCGAATGTATAACATGATAACTGTTAAAACTACCCGCCTAAACTAAGAAAATGTGACACTATAGACAGTTGGGGTTTTACTGTAGACAGAAACAAATGTCAGACCTATTAAAATTTAGGAGCGTACAATTTAATTAATTCCATACTACGTTGACTCAACGAGCCATGATTCTATAAGGAGAGCTCAAAAATAGACTGTTGAAATCGATTTACTATAATATTTAATATGTAATATCATTAAGTAAATGTAATAATTTATTTCGATGATTTTATCGAATATATAATGGAAGTAAGACACAATTTTTAAATTTCACTTATTAAAAACTTTAAAAAATGTAAACCTAACAATCTTAAAAATATTTTATATGAAATGAATATCACTGGAGAAATCTGGGTGGACAAGGGTCAGGTTGCTGAGGGAGGAGACTAGGGTGGAATGGCTTGAGGGATTGCTAAGGGTTCGATTCGATAATGATGCACAAATATTAAGGGATAATACCTAAATAACAAGAAAGTTGCCCTTCAGATACGATTAAAGGTGGATTTGAACGTTTCAGTTTCGTTTCATCAGCTATTGCTCAATTGCTTGGTAAGTTTTATGTCTTTTATTTATTTATTTTCTTTTTGTTGTTCTTTTAGAATTAATAAGTAAATGTTTTCAGTTATTTTAATTTATAAGGTTATAATATTTTTTTTAAGTTTAATTATATATTATAATTAACAATTTAATACCATTATTTTTGTACTTGTATGTCTTGATTACAATCTAATGTGAAATAACTGGCATTCGTATTCAAGTAAAATTATTTTAGCTGGATTTTGTTAAAGTATAAAATACATTTCTTAAAATGGTTCAATAGTAGTTTATATTTTAATAATACGAGGACAATTGCAAAGTTTTAACAATTTATTGAAACAAAATTTGATACAATTAAAGTATAGTTAATACATAAAAGTTTTAAGCTATGACATATAATCCTGAGATATACAAACTAGAGTTGAACCCACAGTATTTAACAGGATGACGTTTGTTACTAATAGTTAAAATTAAAAAAATTATAAATTTAGTCATAACATATACACTGTTGATTAGTTTCAACCTTATGTGTTTGGGCGAGCGGGTGGGTAATTACCACTGTATGCGTTATTAATTTGAAAAGCCCCCATAGTTAACATTGACCCACCCGCCCACCCATACACGTACAGTGGTATATACAGTGGTGTAATATATTTCGGATATATTACACCATCTTCAGGTAATAAGAAAACAAAACATAACTTGCTCATTGAAAAGGAAGTTTGTACATCAAATTAAATGAAAATAATGTTGTAAATATATGATGACAATTAAAGTAATACAGTTGTAGGTAGATCATTTTTTATAATATTACTTTTTATATCCAAACATTAGAGGCTCAACTATTCTTGTCAATTTATGTGGTGTTATTAATTATATATTCAATATTATTATTCAAATAAATCTAATACGCCGATCCTTCAAGATATGGGCGAATATGAGTGGCAAATGAGTACGATAAGTGTAGTCATTGTTACTAACTAAAGTAGACTGCTCCTCAGAAAGAGCTATTTATTAATTGTCTAATAGCCAAGGAAACTCAAAGACCTACAACTTTACTTGGAATCCGAACCACGCAGTGTTGGTCTGATTTTCAGCTAACTGACAAGCCTGACACTCGGTTCTCTTCCCTACGCAACATCTACACTTTGATTACCATCCATTGTATTTTTAAAATATATCCATACAGCGCCTTAATAATAATTGCAAACCTGAGTCTGTCAATAAAGTAGGGGCGGAAGCGATGGAGCGCTCTGGGGCTAATGACACGGTGAAAGCACAGCAGTAATATCACCGTAGATTGAAAGGGATCGACAATACCCCTGAGGTCTTGGAGACGCCTACTGTGTTTGTTTCTCATCTGCTACCGAGGGTGAGCTAGAAGATTCTAATTGGCCCCGGGTGAGATTGAAATTGCGTCTCAGAGTGCACGGCACAATGTGTAATGAAGTTTTTGAAAAATCTTCAAAGCAGCTCACTTTTCAGCCCATGAAGGTAATATTAGTAAATCTGTTCGAGATTTCTAAAGCTTTCGAGTGTTTTTGAAACTTCACAACGTTTAGAGTTTGTAAGAAGACGTAATTTTTCCTGAAATAAACAAAATTTATATACATAGTTTTGTATTTACGATAAGGAAGTAGGTAGGACTGCAGACTAAAGTAGCTTGATACATGTTTGGACGTTTTGTATGTTTAAAAACACTTAAGCTTTAGAAAAATCCGCTTTACCCATACTAACAAATCCAACGCCAACATAAAGCTTTCAAACAATATACATTTAAATAATATTTACTACTAATGTGAATATAATCACAATCTTCTAATATCATAGTTTACTGTTTATGTTCTTATTTCTCTACGGATTTAATAATTACGTTTACATATATGCCTATGCAACCCAAGAATAAGTAATGCCAATAACTAATATGCGATCGCAATATTGAAATAAATAGTTTTAGAATATAGTCAATGAGATATATTTAATGTGGTTAGCAGAGAAGTTATCCATCAGTGAGCATTGTAGGGAACGGTAAAACATTTTTATATAAATGCTAGTATTTTAGATCAGTCATGCCCACGTGTTGTTATTAGTACTGTATTACTGTTAGAGCAGTATATATAACATTGTTTGACTATTATTTTTAACTTGCTAAATAATGAAAACTTTATTTTTCAAATCAAATCATTACACGTGTATATTAAGGAAATTTATTTCTTTAATATTATGGGGGATGTAGACTCTCTAATGGAAAATGTTTATCGTCACTTTATTGTTAGGTAGAAAACAAAATAAATGATAATACATATTACAATGCAAAAAAATAAGGTTTTAAATGTGTACTCAACTATGTACAGAAACATATATTTATATATATATAGGCTTTAACATTTATCAAATTATATATATAACATACAACAAGCAACTATATTGTATTGGAATAAAAATTAAAATAGGAAAAGGTAACTTGAACATTTAGGCCTATGAATATATAAAGATACATTAAGGTAAAGGGTAATTCAGGATTTACACAGCACGTGATTTAAGGGATGCGACAAAGTCCACTTAGGGAAGGACCAAGGATCTCTTAAATTATGCAGAGGGGTTTAAGACGACCACAAGACCATACAAAGTTTCCTGACCCATTCCGACCTAAGCACTAATTGCATTCCATTAAATAAACATTTAAATTGCTCTTATAGGAAACCACTTTTGACATATTATAAAATTAACGTGAGAACTATTCATTATATTCGATAGTATTATCTATTTATTACTAAAAGGCCAATTGTAGAGATATGGGTGAATATTCATGTTGAATGAATGTAGTCATTGTTACTAGCTAAGAGTCATTGTTCCTTAGAAAGAGCTGTTTATTAATAGCCCAATAGTCAGAGCAACTAAAGGACACATGGCGTTAAGTGGAATTCTAACCACTTAGAAACAGTATGATTTTAAGCTGATTGACAAGCCTAATAAAGCATTATACTCTTCATATATAACACTGGCCAAAGCCAAGCCAATGCATTCGACGGATACATACGGTGTGTCTGCATGGCTCCTTAAACAGTGTTTTCATAATCTACTGAGCCCATTAACCAAACTAGTTAACCTGTCATTTGAATCTGGTTATTTTCCAAGTCTGATGAAAAAAGCTAAGGTTATCCCTATTTTGAAAAAAGGGGAAACAAATTCTGTAAATAATTATAGACCCATATCAATTCTCCCAATTTTTAGTAAGGTTTTTGAAAAATTTTTCTTATATAGACTTCTTTTATTTATTGATCAATTTTAAATCCTCAAAAATGAACAATTTGGTTTTAGAAAGGGGAAAAGCACAATTGAGACTGTAACTAAACTAGTTGATACGGTCATGGAAGCACTGGACAGAAGAGAATCTAGTCTTAGTGTTTTATTGGACTTGTCCAAAGCCTTCGACTGTGTAAATCACAAAATTCTAATTCCAAAATTACACAATAGTGGCATACGGGGAATTCCACTCTCATGGCTGAAATCATATCTTCACAACCACTCACAACAAGTGGAAATAAACACAGTTCTTTCAAAAAGTATAACTGTTGAGCATGGTGTACCACAGGGATCTATCATTGGCCCAGTCCTTTTCTTATTGTATGTAAGTCATCTAAAGTCCTCATTGACCGAAGGTAAGATGGTACAATTCGCTGATGATAAAAATATAAAATTCCATGGAAATTGTAAAGAAACATTGCAAAAACAAAGTTTTATTAATTTGAACGTTTGTATTCAATCTTTATTAGACATTAATTTACAAACAAACAAGTCAAAATCCAATTACATACTTTTTTCTGGACGTAGAGCACTCCAATAATGCGGTCCATCAGTAATACTCAATGATACTGACTGAAATTGAAGAAGTAAATGAGACCAAATTTCTAGGAATACACCTTTACAGAGGACTCACGTGGAATGCACACATAGATACTATATGTGATAAAATATCCTCTGGCATTTATGCACTTAGACATTTGGCACAGTTTTGTAACACCCAATTATTGAAAATGGCCTATTAAGGTCTTATATATCCACACCTGTCGTATGAAATTACGTTGTGGGGGGGTTGTGCAATATTTAATTTTTTGAGATGTTTTATTTTACAAAAAAAGGCTGTGAGAGTTATTGCAAAATTGGGATTTAGAGATTCTTGCAGAAATAGTTTTAAAATGTTAAACATGCTAACACTTCGATACTGTCAAAATAAATATACACTAACAAGGGGAAGGGACTTGCATGATCACAACACCAGGGGGAGAAACATGCTCAGAACCGGACAGCATAGGCTCCGGGCTTACGAATCACTGCCGTCCGAAGTAGGGGCCAAGCTGATCAACGCGTTACCGGAAGATATAAGAGGCGAGTCCAACGGAACACTGTTTGAGGGGAAATTGCGGCGCTTCTTCGTCAATGCAGCTTTCTACAGTATAGCGTATCGGAGTTTTTGGAGATGACTGCGCACAAAAAATAAAAAAAAAAATTTGGAATTTAAGCTGCATACCTAAAATAACATTTTAGAGAAATCGTCTGTCAAGTTCAAGCTACATTAAATTAAACACTATTTATGGTTTAGGACTTCAACAATTATTAAATAACTAAATGAAATACATTCGCTGCCAGTATTTAAAAATTTAAATACGTAATTATTGCAACGAATCCTAATATTTTACGAGACTATAAAAAATGCTATGTATTGTTTTAGTATTAAAATTTACCATTTGGAGTTAGACTATTATAATCATTTTAACAGAATGCCGAAGCGAGAATTTAATATTTTAAAGAAGTTGTGACTTTATGTTTCCAAAGTTTCTTTTCACCAAGTAATGTTGGTTTAGGTGAACGCATTCTTAAGTGTCATATATTATTATTACACTCAGCGCTTTTAGTATAATGTGGAAACTTTAGCAATTGCCAGAGTCGCTTGGAGTTTACACCCTTATTAACAGTCAAAACATTCTCAATGTTATTACCATAGTAGAATTTTTAGTAGAAATCAGATTTATAACCATAAAATGGATTTAAATGGCAAACGCGGTCATGTGTCAATGTGCATTTTTAGTACTGACGACCTGCAGCCCTATAAAGCTACCTATTGTTGTAAATGTCATCGATATCATTTTTGGGTTCAGTTGCGTCGATTGGGGTAAATTTTAAATTAATAGGCCCTAACTGTAAAACTATTTATAAATTTCCAACGACAACATTACATTCTAAGTTGTGTAAAAACAGTGCTTAATATAATTAAAGTAACTAAGTTTTAAAGTTGAGTATTAATATATTCATTCTTTTAGTTGAAGAATAAATCCTACAGCAAGGATTTGGCCATCATCACGACTCAAGAATGTCTGAGACTATCAAGAGAGTTGCGGTTTTCAGTCCAGCTGTGGTTTTAAAAGTAATTTGACCACATATCCGAATTACAGCTTTTATATTAGCTTTAGTTTTATTTTAAAAAATAAGTCATTTATGAAAGATCCTTTCGTTATTTATTAATTTTTTTACCAACCATTTTCAACTACAAAAACGAGCTAAGAATTATAGTACTATATGTATTGAGAGTACACATAATATCAAAAAAAAAAATAAGATTATTCTGTAGTTAGATTACATTAAACGATTAAGCGCACTATACATATATTAAGAATTTTAGAATTATAGAAAGTGTCATCGTCGTATCAGTAACTTTGGTTTGTTCTGTTGGAAGGTTATTAAGTCTAGAGATAACAAAACCTTCTTAAATGCAAACTTTAAAAGAAATTTTAAATATACAAGACATTTCGTTTTTACGAATTAATAATTTTTCAACAGTAATCTATAGCATTGTAAGAATACTGTAGTTTTTACTTATTTTACTTGAGCACGCTTTCTTCTTTCTGTACAACTGCTTTACAATGTTTAATTTAAGTGGGATATAAGCACATTCCACAATTTTTAATTACCTTACGATATGGAATGGACTTTATTAGATGTTATTTAACATCGTGAAAGATATTTATATCATAGCAAACGTTAATCAACTTCATATTATCACTAAGCTGGTCCCTAAACAATGCTGACAAAAATGTTTATTTTGGCCCAGCGCTTGGCTGGTAGAAAGAGTATTTAATCAGAGCCTAATGAGGAAAACTTTAAAGTGGTATTCAGGGTGAACTGAGCTGCAGGTAGAAAGTTTGCACATTACGTTGAAACTGTAATAGGGAAGGAAAGTAACGACAGCTTTTACTAATGATGTACACACATAAACATCTCTTCCGTAAAGTGTCTTGAATGTAAACGTATACAGAAACAATGTACAAGTATGTTAATGATAGAAGTAAAAGCAGTTGTACTGACAATATTTATTTATTTTAAGCATTTAATTATAACTGTTTCATCGTTTTTACTTATGAATGACAATCACTTAACAGGTTCTCGTGTAAAGAAAACTTGATCAAGATTTCATATTGATATAAATATGATATTTAAGTAATAACATATTTCTGTGTATTTAAACTTTCTCTAAAACTAACAATAAATTGATATATTAAATTTTTATCAATATTTATGAAAAATTAAACGAATAAGGTGGTTTCGCTTTATATATATATATATATAAAATATTTTACATATAAAAAATATAAACCTTACTATATACATTTAAATTTTTGTACTATACACATTTTAAAGTTTACGAGCTCGTATAACTATGATTTTCAAAACAAATAGATTTTTTTTAAATTAAAACGATAGCTGGAAAATTAAGCTAATTTAAACTTAATACAACAAATACTAAGAGTCTATAATAATACTATCACGATCTATGTATGATATTCATAACGAGTAAAGAAATAAACAAACATTTAACAACAATTTTCATACATTTCCCACTACATTTTCCAAAGAAATTAATTTCTGGTACAGGTTTCAAAAGAAATATATTTGCTTAAACGTCGTTTTGCTTTGTAATACCTCTATTACGTAAAGAGTATTGATTTCTCTAATATATAATCCTAAATAAATACACCATAATATCGGATTAAATTAAACCGAATAATATTTATAATCAATGCATTTTTTAAGAATAGTTCATAATTATTTTATGTAACTTATATACCTAATAAATAGGACCAAAAATAGGTATTGTGGTATAAAAATTAAAGTAATTTATTTTTGTATTAAACGTTTTTCAAGTGTGATTAGGCCTATAATAATATAAAGTATTAACCCGGGTAAACGAAGGTACTACATTGAAGGCTGGGAATCAACGTCAGTCTATAAGTGCCATGTCCCTGTGGCTCTCCACATCCCTAATAAATCACACTGCCAACCCTGCAACACCCGGCTACAGAACATTCCCTACACCACACGCCTATATCACTCCTCACCCTTCCGCATCCGGTATCTTCCCTTAAAATAGTTTTAGTCAGATTGTACACAATATTTTACAATATTAATTATTGTTTGTACAAATTAGGATATTTTTGAACTACCTTAATTCATCAGGTCTTTACAACAAAATACAATAATAAGTTGATTTCAACGAAACACTATCATTGGTAAACAATATTTGGACATTTAAAATTATTAAAAACTACAATAGGCTGTTTTATACCATGTAGTTTTTAGTATGTAGTTTTTAGTTTTCCTTGAATGAGCAAAAAAATATGATTTATATGTAGGCTAAATTATTCCCAAATATTGTCTACCAATCATGAGCAATCGAATGCTAACAAATACCTTTAAAACAATAAATTATGATTGTTTCTGTATATTACTAAACTTGCAATATACACGTTTTTACAAAGAAACTTGCAGAAAACTTAATTCTGAATAAAATGACAGTACCACACGCCTATTAACAGCGAAGTATTAGTTTCTAGAATTTAATTTTACAACAAACACTTTACCAAGCAAGAAATTCCAAAGCAAAGGAAAACCGCATTTTAATGACATAGAATACACATACGATTTATTAGAATGCAATTTAAATTAAGTTTTAAATAAATTATTGTTTTTCATCTAAAGCTTATAATACTATGTACCACTTTCATAACAGGTGTTCAAAAATCAGTCCTTGTACTTCAATACACTTAGCAGCTCGTTTTCTGAGTGATCGAGTTGCTAAGTGTATTGAAGTACAAGGACTGATTTTTGAACACCTGTTATGAAAGTGGTACGTAGTATTAAAAGCTTTAGATGAAAAACAATAATTTATTTAAAACTTAATTTAAATTGCATTCTAATAAATCGTATGTGTACTCTATGTCATTAAAATGCGGTTTTCCTTTGCTTTGGAATTTCTTGCTTGGTAAAGTGTTTGTTGTAAAATTAAATTCTAGAAACGAATACTTCGCTGTTAATAGGCGTGTGGCACTGTCATTTTATTCAGAATTAAATTTTCTGCAAGTTTCTTTGTAAAAACGTGGGTCTTCATTGCCTATTTAACAAAATAATTGTCCGTTAAACCTTAAAAAAGTGTTTTCAAAATTATTTTATTTCTGTTTTTTGTAGTATAACCAAAAACTAAATGAGATACAGCTATGAGATGAACTTTATTCAATTTCTCATCTAAAAATCCGTTAGAAAAAGTTGCATTCGCCTATAAATTTCTCTTCATAAACACGCAGCAAATCATCATTTGACCTCGTGCACAAAATTTTTTGTGAAATCTTCAATTGGCCATAACTCAGTAAGGAAGCATTTCCGGACCCATGTTTATCTGAACTTTTTTCTTTATTTTTTATAGTACAATCAGCTCAGAAAGTGCCGGTAACACTAACCGAATCACCCTAAGAGATAAAGTAATTACAGTACGATAGTAACGATTAAAAACAAATTAATTACTAAAGGAGACATCTTTAAATGACTATATAATTAGTAACAATGATTATATATTTTCATTTAAAACATTACTGTTTAGTTAAAAATTTCCTTCTTATATGAGCTTAAATATTTCTGTAAAACTTCAGTATATATTAATCCAATAATAATAAAATGAAGATCAACGGCTCAAAGGTAACTTCCGAACCACCACCATTGACCGGGCAGGCGGACTGCATCCAAGGACGAGATCCCTCACCAGTCACCCGTCCCAGGAACAGCCACGCTCGATATCGCATGGTACCGGAAACGTGCGATAAAGTTGAAACCCTCCAGTGAAGACCACTAGGAAAGTTTTTATGTGAAATAAATACTATTTATGATATTAATACAACATTATAATATAACTAACATTTATTTTACTTAATTAATTTTTTTAGATTCTTTCAGTTGACATTACCTCTAAATTTTGGGCTGACTGCTTAATATACAAATCACACATTACCACGTAATAGTTTGAAAACCAAAATATAGTATACATTTTTCAGTAATTCATTTTCTTATAGTTTTAACGAACACTTTTTCATCAAACCCAACTTCAACTGTGATAATATAAACTTTATTATACATTACTCATACTATAATAATTTATAGCTTTAAAACAACGCGCAATTTATACATTTTGAAACAACGTATTTAAAATAGTTCATAAGCAATTACTTAATAGTTCGAGTAATGAGAATTGGCTGTGATAGTGCTATCTAATCCCTGCTCCCGGGGGAGTAAGGGGTGTGACCTCCCCCCCCTCGACCACTGGTGTCCGAGTAACCCGGGATCCGCTATCAGAAGGGACAGGTGTCCTTTCCACTTAGGCCAGCCTGCGCTATGATTTCCCCGGAGTCAGAGCTGTCCGCACTGCTTGTCTCTCTCTCCTTAGAACATAAACATGACATCTCCTTTAGTTATGATGTACAGTTAAACTACATTATACATTACACTACAATAACAATACATGTTCCTACAAAGACATTTTTTCGAAATATTTTATTTTAGATCTTATCACTGTATACTTATATATATATATATATTCTTTAACTTCATTATTGACCTTTTTATTGATTTTGATACCTGATTAATTTTTAAAAGCAAAATACATGCGCTCCGGGTACTTGTATATTATAAAATGATACTATAACGTATAAATCACACATAAACGTTTATGAATGGGTTAGTGAGTCATCACTTATGTACGTACAGTGGTGAGTGGGAGAGTCACCACTAATGTTTGTGTAGTGGTGGGTGGGAGAGTCATCACTAATGTACACATTTCTTGGATACTATCGTAACGCAAGATCCAATAATAAGGGAGGATGATCGAGTCAATTTCACCATAAATCATGTATGAAATTAAATGTTTGCAGGGTTTTTTTTTTAATTTCTCCCATCCAATCAATTAGCGTTCTCACTAAATTGCACAAGATAAAGGTAAATGGAATTGAAAGTCAATAATTAAATTACTATTCTTATACCAATATTCAAAAATATTTACACTCAATCGTTTCTCCCTCTTACAAAAAATATAATCAAGATGTTTTGGAAGTAAGGATCAATTATATTACTCGTAATTACCTATATGCATGGTGGTTAAACCTTTATATCGTACTAGTATGACATACCATAATAGTTATTAAATATTCCAAATGGTAGTTTGGACGTTTTAATGGGTCTCTATGATACAAAAGCTAACTTACTTCTAAGTGTCATGAAAATCTGTTTCGAAAGCCGAAAAGTAGTTTCGAAGATGGCACAGCACATCGTTTTTGTTTCATATATTTTAAGAAAAATTACAATATGCACTGTTTTTTTACATAAACTACTATAGTCTGAAATAACTAACTAATGGTTTAGTTAGGAATTGACCTCATGTAAAGGTAATAGGAGCATTTATAATGTTTCAAACATTCAGTTTCTTGATTGAGCAAACCTCTTCCATGAATCCCTTCCATGTGAATAGGGTTTCACATGAATCACAGGATTCATCTTACTTTAATAAGGAAGTTGTTTGCACTCCGTGCTGCTGGCCTACGTTGCGGTCATGTGCGGTTGTGGTCATTATGTTGCGTTTGCTGCGGTCTGTGGTTTATGCGGTTATGGTCCACGTAAACCAACTTTCGCAGCATCCCTTTACACAATCCGGTAACAAATACCACGTGAAAATAAAGTAAAATTGCTTTCAATTAAAATACCTATGGCTGTTATGTTCCGGGAAGTATTTTTGTTAGATTGGGAATACAGTCAAAATTTTAAGAATACAATTCTCAACAGTGTAAAACGTTAAGGATATACTGTTTTGTGTTTATGCTAATTTTAAAATAAAATACTAAACGAAATTCAACGTAATAACTGATTTGTTAATGAGGTTTTATTTGTTTTAATTAAACCTAATTACTTGATCCTACAATTGTTTATTTATTTCTGGTAATTGATGTTTTATATTATTTACTCTTTAAATGGAATGTAATTGATATGTTTTTTAGGTGTTTAATAAATGATTTTAAACATATTAGTTTGATTTACATATCACCTATCAATATTTACATCAAAAGATTTAATTAGCGTTATAATTAGAAATGTTTAATTACAATTACAATATTTTTTCAAAGTAAGCTATTAACATTATTTGTCAAAACAGTTTTATATTTTTTTGCACTTATTTCATAATGATACTCACCGTTAAATGTATGCACGATTAAGATTTTCCTCGTTTTCTTAGGTGAACCCATTTTTCTTTTGTAAGCACATTTGACTAGTGGCTTAACGTTACTTCCGAACACGCGATCAGTAAAGAGGTGAAATCTTTTAGTGATCACAACTGGAATCAAACCCAATTCAAAGGCAAAGCAAGCATCTGGGTTCATTCCGAAATAAGGAACAGCAAGCATCTGGGTTCATTCCCAACTAAGGCTCAGCAAGCATCTGGGTTCATTCCCAACTAAGGCACAGCAAGCATATGGGTTCATTACCAACTAAGGCACAGTAAGCATCTGGGTTCATTCCCAACTAAGGCACAGCAAGCATCTGGGTTCATTCCCAACTAAGGCACAGCAAGCATCTGGGTTCATTACCAACTAAGGCACAGCAAGCATCTGGGTTCATTCCCAACTAAGGCACAGCAAGCATCTGGGTTCATTCCCAACTAAGGCACAGCAAGCATCTGGGTTCATTCCCAACTAAGGCACAGCAAGCATCTTGGTTTATTCCCAGCTAAGGCACAGCAAGCATCTGGGTTCATTCCCAACTAAGGCACAGCAAGCACCTGGGTTCATTCCCAACTAAGGCACAGCAAGCATCTGGGTTCATTCCCAACTAAGGCACAGCAAGCATCTGGGTTCATTCCCAACTAAGGCACAGCAAGCATCTGGGTTCATTCCCAACTAAGGCCATTTCAACAGCATGACATCATTATTGGTCATAATTTTATAAACAATAAATATATTTTTGTTGCGGTATGAAATAATGTATCTCTTTTACTGTTCATATGTTAACTATTTATTACGTAGTAATAAATATATTATTTAAGTATAATGTCAAATTATCATTGGTTTCAAGATTATTAATATGAACTTTGTTGAACCGTACATTTAGTATGCCTAAAGAATAATAATTAATAAAATAATACTGACTTATTTTACTTCAAACAGATCATTTATAGGCCTACTATTGTAGGTTTCACCTAAGCTCAAATAAAAGGAAACAGAATACCTATAAAAATTACCTCAGCGTTTTTAGGTTCAATTAATCAACGTAGAACTATATTTACGTAGATGTGAAAGAAGTTTGAAATTAAGGTGATTTCAGTAAATGTATATGCAAGTATCAATGAGATCTACAAGATGGATGAACACTTTTATATTCTCTCTGTATTTATATTTACTAGAGTCAGTGTGAATACAAGTTTAAGCTTACTTTGTGAATGGGAATAGGGCAGGTATAGGATCGATTTTTTGCTTAATTCGTAAACTCGAAGCTCTTGCAGTAAGTAGGTCACTTAGTTTAGTACTTTTTTAACGTTCTTTACTGAAAATTTGGGTTAAGTCGGTCAGAATAAAGTTTTAGTCCTACTTTTTGGATGGGGAAATCCGGGTAAAAGATCCCCCTTTTCCTTCATGAATTCGTAAAATCAAGGCCCGTACGTTATACACAGTCACTGTAAGCAGGTCACTTGGGTGTTAGTAATTTGTTTGTGCGTTCTTTTCTGAATAGTTGGGTTGAGTCAATCAAATTACAGGTTTAGGCCTACTTTGTGGATGGGGAGAGGCTAGGTGTAACATCGAACTTTTTCTTCATGAATTCCTAAACTGAATGCCCTTACGTTATATACACTCTATGTAAGTAGATCAGTTACGTGCTAGTGCTTTATTTGCTATTTACTGGTTGGTTAGTTAAAGTAAATGTGAGAACAGGTTGGTACCTACTTCGTAAATGGGGAGAGGTTTGGGATTCCATCGACCTTTTGCTTCATGAATTCCTAAACTCGAGGCTCGTACGTTATACACACTTGCCGAAAGTAGGTCACTTGGGTGTTAGTATTTTGTTTCCATTTCGTTGTATCTTAATTAAACCTTCGGTTGGTAAAAGTAGTATTTTGTTCAGCCTTAAGGCGTACAAGTATAGCTTAAGCCTTATTACTGTTTGCTATCTTGCATATAAATTTATCATTTCCAAATGATAATAAAACCTATACATAAATTAATTTTAATAAAGTTGTTTCAGACAATATAAGTAGTAAATAAATCGGTTATGTGAAGAATTTTTTATTATTTTTGTACTAGTAGGGTGTTATACCAATAACTTTAACATAAGAAAACCTCTATATCAAAAATAAAGGATCAATTATTTAATTAATTTATTTGAATTCTCAATTTAAATTAATTAAAAAGAGAAATATTACTGTAATTATACATTTTAATAAGACTCTAAACCGTAGAGATATGGGAGAACGTCTGAAGCGAATGAGGATAATGAGTGAAGATAAATGATTGTGTTCATTGTTACTAACTAAGCTTAACTGTTCCTTAAAAAGAACCATTTATTAGTGGCTCAATAATCATTGCAACTAAGAGACCTACAGCTTTACGTGGAATCCGAACCAAGTTGAGTTGGTCTGATTTACAGATAACTGACAAGTATGATACTCAGTTCTCTTCCCTAAAAAAAAAAAAAAAAAAAAAAAAAAAAAAAAAAAAAAAAAAAACAACTCTGGCTATCACCCAAAACGGACACTCAAGACGTCTCTAGTAGTTTCCACGCCGATGGCAACCATTTAGTAGGCGCCATAGAACCTATCGCCTTCATTCTCCTCAACAGTTCGTCCCAAAGCAGCTGGATTACATTGCTGCGCCACTAGTTACAACATTGTAGGCTCTGATATATTACGACATTTAATTTGAAAGTTTCAACATGATCTTTCTTAAAACAAAAAAGGTTCAAACACTAAACTACGTTCTAATACTTTATACAGTTGAGATGTATCAATCACGAACGCGTGTGCCACTACAACTTCGAGGTTATTGATGTACCTAAGTATGGTAAACGATAGTTTGGGTTCTTGCAATTATAATTATATCTTGAACTTAGCGAACAATATTTTTCATTGAAAACAAAAACTATTAAAATAAAGCAAGTTTAAAATCAAAACAATCGTACGTATATACCTTAAAATAATCCTAAATTGTGAAAGTTACCTGTGCCAGCCATCTTTGACATTTTACGATATTACTTTACAATTCGCTACAGTTCGAAGCGCGTCTCTACACAAACATATTTACTATGTGTAATACTCAAATGAAAAAGAAGAAAAACATATTTAACACTAATTAATTATACCTTAAGTTACGTCAAATCAGGCTGGCGTCTGTAAACGGTAACTTAAGTACATTAGCTGAGATCCTGTAACTAAATCTTAATTAAAGCTATCACTAGAGTAAGTAGTAAAAAGGAAAGTTTCAAGTAGCTTGTCCTTAGGTTGATAGATCTAATAAAGGAAGGAAAATGTCAGGTTGAGTAGGGACTGTTTCATAAAGAATTTCCACCGGGGTGACGATATTCGGCTGTAATTAGGCCTTTAAGGCATTAGAAGGGTTTCAAAAATCCAAGTGGAACAAAACCGCTATTTTTATTATCTAGAGGAGGTAATTAAAATAATGTACGTCATTTACACTAGTCATTGTCTTATGAGTTTCTATATTTACTGTTAAAGTCTAATTAATTTTTGTAATATGTAATGATTATTTTTTTTTTTTTTTTATTAGCTTGTTCATGAATAAATCTTGTGGATAGATTTTTAGTGAAACTAAATGAAACCCCCTACATGAAAAGTTAGAGGCTGATAGCTTAATACTGATAAATTTTACAAATTAAACATGTGTAGTCTTACTAATACTATCAGATATTTTAGACAATATGTGCTGCAAGTTTTAAAATAAAATCACTAATATCCATAACCTCATAATTTATTTGTATGCTTATTAACAGTATTTCTAACATCGATATCATTTTTTGGAGAAAGAGAAAAACTATACTGGAGATTTGTTTATGAATAAATCTTATGGAGAGTTTTCTAGTGAAACTAAATGAAAATCCCTACATGAAAAGTTACAGGCTGATAGCTTAATACTGATAAATTTTACAAATTAAAACATCCATACATAATGCTAATTGTATAAAAATAAATTATAGTGTTTATAAAACAGTAAAGAGGCAAATAGTCTCGTTTCTGTACTGGACCAATTTTTTTAAAGTTGCATTGTTAGTAGCATATATTATTACATTAGTAAGCTGGCATGCTATTAATTTCAATATCAAGCCACAAGAGTACTATTATAAATAACAAAAAACTTAGGGCCTACGTTATAATGATTATATCAAACTAATAACTGATATGTAATCAAAGAGTAAAAACTATTTTATGATGAAGTATAATAAATAAATCTTTAACCAACAAATCTTGATAAAAGTCAGTTAATGACGTGTACTACCACCACGCCTAATGGAAGAACAAAGAAACGAGATGCTTCGTAGCTTCCTTTAGTCTGATGACGTCTGTTAACGGTAAAACATAAACTGATTGTTCATTAATTACTGATTGGAGTTTATATAATTACTGTAATTTACATCAAATATCGTAATTTACTTATTGTTTATGCTTTATTAGCATTAGTAGTTAGCCAGCCCTTGCTTAACTCCCAAAATCATGAAACGTTTAAATTACCGTCATATTTTTTAGATAATGATAAGAATTTACCATTGACGTGTAATTCCATATCACCGTTACAGTTTTTAGTTTCCAATTTATACAATTAAAATATTATCTGCTTGCATATTATGTATCTTTATAACCTTTTGAATATCAGACGAATTAAAAACATTGTTGAATAATCTTTTACATTGTGTGTTACATGAGTTCCATGTTATTAAATTAATATAGAACTTTTGTTTTAAAGGACATGCACATTTTTTTTAAATTTTGATTTACTTTGATTGATAAATACAAGCCACCCTACCCCTAATTCGATAGCCTAACCCTGAGTGTTCCAAAGTTATGGTTAGGCAACGGTGTCATGCAACATTTGGCGCGGCTGTTCCTTATAAGGGTGATGTTCTGAGCTATTCCATCCTTGCATGCAGCCTGCTTGTCCGGTCACTAGGTACCTTTAAAGTGTTGGTCTGCAGATTAAATGTTGGAGAGGACTTCTTAGACCTAACAATTAATGTTAAAATTAGACCTCTTTTAACTGAAATAGCACGTCAAAAAATTGTTTTTGATGATCATATCTAATACGAGTGGCAAATGTTCGTTAATGCATCGCGTTTATAGTGATACATCAAGTTCTTGTACTTTAAAAACAACGTGCCTTTACAATAAATAATCATATATTTTATTACAGTCTCAAGTGAATAAATCTCCGATAGAACTTTAACTTATTAAGTCGGTATAAAAGCCAAGGAGCAGGTTTAATATATTTAACACTCTGAATAAATTTTAAGCTGAGAAGAAATCGTTGTGGGAATCGCAATTGATGGAGGTGGCGTTTGATTTCAATTGGGAGAAATAAAATGATCTGATGCTTGCGCCAATCTACCTCCCTTACTCTATTAACCGCATCTCGCCGATGTTAATAAAGTCTCCCCTCACAACCCTCAAGTCCGAAGGCCCTTTTTAATATCTTCCTGCCAGATCCAGTCTTATATTCCGTGATTATTTAATCCCTTATAGCTGTTTACACTTTTCACTATATTACAGAGCGAATTCAAATTAAATAGGACGGAAAAACTCATTATTTTTACAATTCCTGATTTACCCTTTCTCCCCCTCACCCCCTCTCTGGTAACGATCTAAGCTTCCATTGTGGTCATTACTGAAAATAAACAATCTGAATATTAAATTCCTGTCACAATTTCCCGCTTTACCGGAGGGAAAGAGAAATTTACTGCTAATATTACTTTTCTTTAATTTCTCTTTGAGTCGTGGGTTTCCACGAGCGAGGGAAAATGGTTTCCTTTTCATAATGTACTAATTTTCGTTTTATTAAATAAATTATGAGTATACAATTTTCCTACACGCTTAGCAATTTTAATATGCTTTATATGATATTTAGTTTTTGTAAATAAATAATTATTTAAGTAAAGTTAAAATAATGCTGCAATGTTACTTTTCGTTGATCTGTTTTTACTAACGAGGAAAACAGTTTTCTTTTAATAATTATTTAATTGGCATGTCGTTAAAAAAAATTAATTAACTTAGGTGATTTTGCATTTAAAACTCGTTTAAACTATTCGGTTTTTTTATCAACTTACAATAAGTTGAGGACTAAAATTGCTTTTCCTGTTACATTTCTATAGTTTCTTGGTGAACCATGAGTTCTGCCTAAATGAGGAAAATTGTTTTACAATGTTTTTTATCATATTCATAAATAGTGTAATAACATTAATGTTTTATAACTAATAACGTATTTATATATTTTTTTAAATATATGGAACCCCCTTCATTTCTCTTAAATGAGCCCAGATAAATCACTAAGATTTAGTACCACTGTAGAACGTTTTTTTTTTTTTATCCTGTAATGTTTTTCAACCTAGAGGGGAGGGCTCGTGTATGATATCATACAAAGTTTAAATGTAAAGCTATGATGAGTTGCCCATCATTTTAAATCCTATATTGTTCTGAATAAGATGCCACAAGTTTCAAGTCAAAAGAAACACCCTAAGCTTTTTTAGCAGCAGCATATTTGAGTGGGAATTTGACATGCTGTAAAAGCCATTATTTTATTAAATAAATAGAAAATCATCCTTAAATGAAATTATTGACATAGTGGTACAAATAAGACTTAGATATCGAATTGCCACTCGAATATCACTGCTATGAAAGGTTAACCAGTCGCCATTTCTGATGAGGTGGTTCTTTTGAGTTGAAACTTGTGGCGTCTCATTCAGAAAAATATAGATTTTAAATGATGGGTAGCTCATCATAGCCTTCAATTTAATCTTTTTACGAAATCCTCCATGGGCCCTCCCCTCTAGGTTGAAAACAATTACTAACTGCATGTAGGGATAGAAAAGAACGTTATAAAGATATACCAAAACTCAATTATTTATCTGGACCCATTTAAGAGACATGAAGGTGGTTCTATACGTTTTCAACACCCTATATAACCTATTCATTAGTCTACACGAACTCAAGTATTATAAGTTTTATTATTTTTTTTGTTTTCTTTTATTATTATTAAAAGGAAAGGCCAGTCTCTTTTTTAACCTTTTAACCTTGCTCTACCCAATAGACACAGACTATTAACCTGTAAGGAGAACTTATTCAGAGAGAGTAAAAGTGAGGATCAGTACAAGGTGAATATTACTGTTAAAAAACTTACAAAATCCGAACCTAATACCCTTAACTTAGGCTCAAAGTCCTGGCGTCTTTGAAGTTCGGCCACCAGCTTTCTCAATCAGGTGTCTTATGAGAATTTTTCCTTCATAAAAAAACTACCTCACAAATTTATTGGAAGTATAATTATTTTCTGATAGTGACTGATGAACGTCTTGTATATATCTTTAGCACAGTATTATAGCAATTAAATTAAAAATATATATTATGAACATATAATAATGTTTCTACAGAGCTTAGTTTTATTTCTAGCATTGCAAACAGTACACAAATTCCAGAAAAGTATACCGTCAGTGACAGCTGGTAAACAATCAGTGACAAATGGTAATGAGCCAGTGACAGTTGGTAAAAAGTCAGTGATATTTAGTAAACAGTCAATGACAGCCAGTAAACAGTCAGTGACAGTTTGTAAAGAGTCAGTGACCTATGGTAAACAGTCAGTGACAGCTAGAAAACAGTCAGTTCCAGCTGGTAAATAGTCTGTGCTTTTTGGTAAACAGTTAATGAAAGCCGGTAAACAGTCAGTGACAGCTTGAAAACAGTCAGTTCCAACTGGTAAATAGTCAGTGCTTGATGGTAAACAGTTAATGACAGCCGGTAAACAGTCGGGGACAGCTAGAGAACTGTTATTTCCAGCTGGTAAATAGTCAGTGCTTGTTGGTAAACAGTCAATGACAGCCGGTAAACAGTCAGTGACAGCTAGAAAACAGTCAGTTCCAGCTGGTAAATAGTCAATGACAGCTGGTAAATAGTCAGTGCTTGTTGGTAAACAGTCAATGACAGCCAATAAATAGTCAGTGGCAGCTGGTAAATAGTCAATGACAGCGGGTAAATAGTCAGTGACAGCTGGTATATAGTCAGTGACAGTGGGTAAATAGTCAGTGACAGCTGGTAAATAGTCAATGACAGCTGGTAAATAGTCAGTGACAGCTGGTAAATAGTCAGTGCTTGTTGGTAAACAGTCAATGAAAGCCGGTAAATATCCAGTGACAGCTGGTAAGTGGTCAGTTACAGCTGGTAAATAGTCAGTGACAGGTGGTAAATAGTCAGTGACAGGTGGTAAATAGTCAGTGACAGCTGGTAAACAGTCAGTGACAGCTGGTAAATAGTCAGTGACAGCTGGTAAGTAGTCAGTGACAGCTGGTAAATAGTCAGTGACAGCTGGTAAGTAGTCAGTGACAGCTGGTAAATAGTCAGTGACAGCTAATAAATAGTCAGTGCTTGTTGGTAAATAGTTAGAACAGTACTTAGCTTGCACATTAATAAAAAATCTTTACATAATCGAGCTCAATGATAAATGCTTCAATACTAAGTGTACAACCCAGACTACAGAGGTGCGTTGTTACTCAGTGCTACAGACTCGGAGAGACCTATCCGGGAATGACTTTGACCTCAGGGCTTGTTTGGTCTTCCACTTGAAGTGGATAGTCAAGTGGAGGGTGATTACATCACAGACGCCGGCCAACAGAATGACCCTAAATTAGCAATAATTAAGCTAGATTAGAGGTGACGTCAACCCAGATGCAGCTGGCCTATACTTGGGTTCAGGTTCGGATTACAACCCTGGTCTTTGTCACCCTGTTCCTTCACTGTTTCTTTCTTGCAGCTAGAAAGTGATAAAATATTTTATTTAGTTAACTATTTTTTTGGCTGTTTAAAAATATTGTACATAAATATTTATTCGTACTCAATTAATTCTATAAATTAATTTATTAAATTAACAACGTTATAATTAAATTTAAATATCAGTATGAAAAGAACTATTATACGTGCATTTTAAAATTCATGAAATTTATAGAAAACACTCCTGTAAACTGGTCATTAAAATATAAATGCGATAAATTTCTACGGCGGTTGGAGCGGCCGTAGTTAAGGGGCTAAGGCGCTGGCTTGCCACGCTGCCGGTCCGGGTTCGATTCCCGATATGACCACTAATAGTGTTTTCCCTGCCACTCCCGTGGTTCGGAAGACACGTAAAGCCGTTGGTCCTCAGGTTAGGTGTTAGAGAGGAGGGGAGGGCTCCTTAGCCCTAACTTCGCCTGGTAAAATAAGACAATCTTTAACTCAAACTTTTTTTATAAATTTTAAACGTGATTTTAAGTAATAATGGTGTAAACTATATGTACAGTAAGAACTAGTTGAAATGCCGGTTTTTTCCCAATCAGGATAAAAGTTATTGAAACTTTTGTTAAATTTAAAAGTTAATATTTTAAAACGTACAATTAAAGCAGGAAATTGATAGTGTGATTTTATTTGTTTAGGCTTCTTAGTTCCTTAGAAAACAACCTTCAAACTCGGGTGCATCTACATTCTGCAGTCGACAGTTTAAGCAATATTCATTACTAAAAATTCAAAATTTCCTTGACTATTTATCTATCAAAAACAAGCTCAAATGAATTGTTTTAAGTAAATTGGATCACATAACTAAATTATAATATTAATAATGCTAGAAAAAAAAATTTCTTTGGATGGAAAAAATATGGAATTAACCTTCAGGCATTCTCATAACCCCTTAAACTTAATACCCGACAGGCAGCATGCAAACTGCTTCCGTAAACCTGATACTCAGCAGGCAGCATGCAAACTGAGTTATGGCGGGGACTTCTAATTGGGACAATTTCAGGTGGTCATTAGCAAGGTGCCATTTATCGCGAGCGCCGCTGATGAGTCTCCGCTAATGTAAGCCATTTAAAGACCTTCACCAAATGACTGTGGCGAAATTGGTCCCAAAAGACATACTGATGCTTGTCACGGATTGAGGTCGATGGTACGTATCATTTTGGTTGCCTTTGCAACTTTAATACACTACTGACCCCTTTACTAGCATAAATTGTGTTCTTCGTCGAGAAATATTACAAAGTATTACTATTACTTTGTGTTTCGGATTCCACGTAGAACTTTATGTTAGCCTGGTTATTTAACTATCAATAAATAACTATTTATAAGGGACAGTCAATATTCGTTAGTAACAATGACTACACTCGTTCGTCTCCACTTATCATACTGATTTCTCCCCTCATATTTGGCCATATATTCAAGATCGGCACCTTATGAATCAATAATTATAGAAACATAACTCTTAATAACTACAACATAGGTTTTTATAATTTTTATGAATATATTAATAATAAATTAGAGCCCATAAGCATACTTGAGACTATCCAAAAAATTGGATTACTATGCAGTAAATATTATAAAAAAGTTATTTTAAAACAATTTCTACAGTAAATAGACTGTAAACATTATTAGAATTGTTCAAAGTAAAAGTTTATAAAAAATGTCTTTGGAATACATTTTTAGTTTATTTAAGATTTACATGTTCTTGATTCATGAAGTTTGTATTCTATATTACAAACATTAACATTATTTAATAAATATTGGTTAGGCTTAAATATCTATCAAACTCGGTCTTCTTAATTCCGACAAGGCGTTCGCTCAATGGTAGCCATCGACGTGGACACTAATATAGAAGTCTTGTGCGTCCATGTTGGGTGGTATTCAAGGTTCAGATGTTGTGTAGAGAAAAGAACTGAGTGTCAGGCTTATCAGACCATCCCTATATAGTTTAAGTTCCACTAAAAGGTGTAAATCTCTTGGTTTCCCTGGTTAATGAATGTGATATTAATAAATAGCTCTTTCTAAGGAACAGTCGATCTTAGTAACAATGACTACACTCGATCATCGACACTCAGCAAGCTTATTCACCCCTCAAACCGCTCATGTCTTGTCGAATGGCGTCTTACCATTAAAAATGTATAATTACGTGCAACAATATTTTACATAAGTGTTTTTTCAGCCATTTAGGTTTATATTATTTTTCTTCTACTGTTTGTTGTAATCCTTTAAGTATATATTACAGCATATATTTACAGATTTAATTAAAACAAATACTGACTCATTTGTACTAGGGAATTTAAAATGCATGTAAAGCAATTCATTACATTAATATACAGACTTATATACTCTTTGTGCTTGTTGGCAAAACTAAATTGAAAAATTTTAAATTTATGTTTACACTGCTAAGAACATGATATTCACTATAAGAAACTCAATCACATACAAACCCAACTGTAAGAGTAGAAGATAAATTACGTTCTGTCTTATTTTGGTACTTGTGTACTCATATACGAGTACTACATCAACATTTTCCAAAATGATCTTGCCTAATGATAGGTCTATACTTTTAAAGTTCATAACCATGTATTTACTTATTTTGACATTCGAAACTGTCTAAATATTGCTTATATATAAGCGGAAACATACAAATTAGCTTAAAAGGACTTGCAGATCTTTAGTTTTTATAAATTATTAATTAAGGTTAATTAAAGTTTATGTTTTTTTAATACTTATCCATTTTACATTACTTTTCTACAAGGTTCCTGAAACTTGTTTTCGTAATTTAGATGAGGGAGAAAAATATTATATTAATCCAAATATACTACTAACATCCCTTTCTTGTAACCCTTGATGAAAGAAGGATGAAAAACTAACTATCACTTTGCACTGTAATTTGCTACTGATAAATGTAAATTTGAGATTAACCCATCGTCGAAGACTCCTAACCGGTTTCATTCTTCACAACTGTATCCATGGAGCTGGGAAGAAGAAATTAATACCATCAGACTAATTGAAAAATTAATTCTTTGATGGGATATGGTGGCGTGTGTAATTGGGAGGATGTTTCCCATTATCGCCGGCAGAGTGGGCAGTCTGAGTCATGGGCCACAACGAGCCGTGTCCATGCAGCTTCTTTGACCCGAGAGAGGCCGATGACGCTGCAATCTGGCACTGGCGAAAACCGAAATGCTCTCACAGCTATGAGTTTTTGTTCCATTTTACATCCACCTATACGTACGATTTCTACCCAAAAGCTACTTAGAGGAGATACCTTTAAATAACTTTGAAATTTATTTAAATTTTGTTCATACAAGCTTAGTACTTCTGAGTCTAGCATGGACACAGAAATGTTTCCAATCTGATTTTATTACCTATTCCCACGAACGGAGACTGAACAGATTAAACCAATTATCGACCAATATCTCTTCTTCCGTACGTCTCAAAAGTTTTTGAAAAATCCATTATTATGTAAGTAGTAGAATATTTAAAGATAATAAACTGTTTGTTGTTGGCCAACAACATATCGGACAACCTACATATGAATCAAAGAGACACGTGGATTGATATGGGATTTTCAGGGCCCACTTACCCTATAAACAGACGAACCTTGAAGTTACCACCCACCGTCCCTACTAAAAGATAAGTATGACATATCTATCTACCCTTACTATGAAACGAATAGCCTACTCTCCTCACAAACATACAGACCTTTAAAAATGCCTATTTACACTTCCTTGGAACAGTTGGATATTGATGCTTCAAATCCTTTCTCCCTATGAAGAGACTGGCCTCGACATAACCATAGAAACGTGTCGTCTGGCTTTTAGTGAAGAGAGTAGCCCATTTAAGATACAGTTCCCCTTGTATACTTAGGCGAGCTCTATTTCGTTTCGCAGGTTCGTTGTACCACCGGCTTAACGTGCCTTTCGAATCACAGAAGTGGCAGAAGCGTAAAATCTGTTTTGGTGAAACCGGGAATAGAACCCGGATTAATTGGGTAGCAAGCCACCGCCTTAACTCTTTAGCTACGACTGCTCCGACACGTCCTTGGGATCCTCTCTACGGTGTTATGAATTTTAAGTTTCCATCTACTCTTTTTAAGAATGTGTGGACCTTGAATTTGACCACACACCATATTAATTAACACATTAAACTTGAAATCTCTATGGAGACTCCCTACGAACAGATGGGTCTTGAAGTGTCCACCCACAATCACTACATAATAGTTAGCTTGTTAAAATAGTGAACACTTATTGAATGTATGTATTATTGTTATCATTTTAATTTGAAAAAGGTAATCTACTTTGCTACAAATTATAATTATCACAAAATTAAATTCCTTTAGTTAAGCTATGTTGAAGTATTATATATTGAGCCAATGTAAAATGTACAATGTTTAATATTATTACAAGCGGAGTCCAACTAATGGAGTGCTTCTGGTACAAATTGTATGGAAATGATAGCGGGAGCGAAACACAAGTCGAAACTAATTTGTAGAGCATTTACACATTAGCTCTTCCATTAACGGAACGTATACGTATATGTTAATGGATGCGCCTCTCGCAGTCCACATGTTACTTTAGTTTACATTAAACGTTTATCAGCTCAAAACGGGTTGTCAATACAAAAACTATGTTTTAAATCGTTCCAAAGTATGGAGTAATTAATATTATACACTCATTAGTTTAGTTCAGTAGTTAAACTCCTATTAGACAGAGATTATTTAGGGGAAATATATTAACCTTAATTTATACTAGTTGGAATAAATTAGTTCAGTTACTGCACTTCAATTAAAACAACAGAAACAAAAAGGCAAATATTCAGGGTTTTTTAGGTTATTTATTCAGATATAAGATGCCGACACATATTGTGTAGGGTGAGTTTAGGTGGCATGTGTTCTCGTGTTACTATCTTAGTCCAACTTATTCCAGAAAGGACAACTTAATTATAGCCCAGGACTTAGGAACTTAGGGACCTACATATTTACGTAGAATCCGAACCATGTAGTATTGGTCTGGTTTACAGAGGCCTGATACTCATTTATATTCAACAATAGGACATTGACTACCACCTAACACGGGCACCTCAGACTTCTCTAGTAGTGCCCATGTCGATAGCTACCCTACAGTATCCACAACGGTTTTTCCCAAGTAGCTGGGTTACAGTACTGTGTCACTGATTCCGACTTTTTTCTGTAACTAAATAGATTCAAAGTGTTAGTTTATGCTAGTTATAGTTTTAAAATAGTTTGGAAAGTATGTTATAATGCCAAACTTTAGTTAAGTGGTATTTTTTATAGCCATGTGTTTTTAAATTTATTTGAGTTTTAAGATGTCACATCAATAAATATATTCAAATATAGTTTTGTACTTTAAAATGCATTGAATTCATATGAAAGTAATATTGTTACTAGTATTTTTATCATCAAAATGTTGTTTGGTTACGAAATTTATTACAATGAATATATTCTAATATAAAATTAAAAATTATGTAGGAAATAATTAAAAATATGTATAATCTTTCTTTAATTTATATTATAAACACACCATTCATTAAATAATGTTTATTATAAAATAATTACTATTCTAATACTGCACACAAAAATAACAACAAATCTTAAATAACCAGTATTTTGAGGAATAATCTGTGAGGTAAACTCTGAAAACAGTTTGATGTACGTCAAAATTCAAAGCTGAAATGAAAAAAGTAATGACATGATAAGTGTTGAGAGAGAAGTAACTGTATTTTTTAAATGAGATAAGTTCGCTCGGAACTTTGGGCAAACTCCATAACAGAGTGGAAACTTTATCGCTAAAACAAATAGTATGTATAAACTTTAGATATTTTCCTTCCAGCTTTCGTGGTATTTAATTTAGTATTTTAACTCTCTTACCTGACGTAGACATGCTTGTTTACGATTGGAGTTGTAATTATAACTTTAGCTTAATTAACTGATTCTGATGTTAAGGAACTTATTATATAAAAATAATGTTTAAATATATAAATTAATATGAAAATATTTGCTAAATAAATATTACATATTTCGACTAAATGTAGCTTTATTATAGTTTTGACTATGATATGTTACTGTACTGATTCACCAATAATGATAGGCTGAATCATTTATGTTAAACCTAAGAATACGAGGGTTGTGGGCCAAATAATACCTTGTAGTAGTATGAAATTGTTTAACCTTATTTTTATTTCAATTCATATATATACTGTATTTGACTATTCCCAGCTACAGTATTTGTATTTTGTTTAACAAAATTAAATAATATATATCTTACAGTCAATTTAACTTTATATTTTCAAATATATTATTCGATTATAAATATATATATATCTATATATATATATCTATACAAATACAATTCGTAAATTTACTAAGGTTTTTTTTAAATATCAAGCCTCCACATATCCAAAGTAAGCCTTAAAGATCAGTCACTCTCATCACATTGAACCCTCCCACCCCACCAAAATACGTCTTGATGAGAAGTCACTCCCATCATGATGAACCCTCCCATCCAGCCAAAGTAAGTCCTAAAGAGAAGTCACTCTCATCACGATGAACCCTCCCATCCTGCCAAAGTAAGTCCTAATGAAAAGTCACTCTCATCACGATGAACCCTCCCATCCAGCCAAAGTACATCTTGATGATCAGACACTCTCATCACGACGAACCCTCTTATCCAGCAACGTGTTTACAAGCAATCTCACTCACTCTCCCCACGTCGATTTTTCAATTTGTTTTATATTATAATCTACAATTATAATATAGGTTATATTTAACTAATAACATTTTATTTAAGAATCCTAAATAAAATGTATCTAAGAGCTACATCACTTCCCCTTATTAATTTCAAATCAACAAAAAACCTTTACAGTGTAGTGGCTACAACTTTTTAAACCCAAATTATTAATCCAATTAAATATTTATTTATGATTTAAACCAATTTGATTTTAACATTGTCATTGCTCTTATTTTCTATATAATAGGATATAATATCATCACCACTGTACGTGTATGAGTGGGTGGGTGGGTCATCACCACTGTACGTGTATGGGTGGGTGAGTGGGTCAATACCACTGTACGTGTATGGGGGGAACAATACAATATATATTATTAATGGAAAGAAGCATTATATAAGTAAATCATGTACAATGTGCAAAATTCTGACTATGAATAGTCCGATAAATAAACAATGAATAATAAATAGCAAGATAATATAAATATAATAGGAAGAAAACTTAAATAAGTATGTAAATGTCTAACAATAACAATTTATGTTGTGTCTAATTGTAATTGATTTTTTTGAATACAGTTAAAAAAATCAATAAACTGATGAATGTTTGTAAATGTCCACTTCTTGTGGACCCACCTACAAGTGATTGTAGCCAGTTGACACGCACAGTGGTATTGATCATGTTACATAGTTTGACAAGATATAAGTAACAAGTACCCATTCCTTCAGTTTCTAAGCACAGCACAACAATTTGCAAACTTATCAAGTTTTAACGTGCAGAACTGATGGTGTCATAGAAAAAGGTACTAGCCGACAGTCTTAAACGGTATTAAATATATACAATAGTATATATTATATACTATTGAATACGATAACATTCCACATTATGAATAGTTAGTTAAAACTATCTTCATTTTGTAAATGGTACATTATAATTATATTACTTTGGCATTACTTAACTACACAATGAAAGTTACAAGGCTAATATACCAATAAGTACTATCAATAAATATTTATATCTCAAACAGCAATTTCGCAAGTAATTCATGGGTTTTCAACTGTTTGTATGATGTTTATGATAAATGAAAAACTCATCACTTCATCTTTGACGAGCCGCTTTAAAATTATTGTTTTAAACCAAAGGAGAAACAATCTTTTTCAAAGTGCCATTTTGTTCTGATATTAAAAGCCAATATTGCTCTAAATTAAAGAAAATAGGATTTTTATAAGTGGTGTATAAATCTTTAAAGCATTAATTATTAATATTTACAAATTATTTTGGATTCGTTACATCCTAATGATTGATCTTTAATTTGGTTTCAGTTACATATACCACAGAGAAAAAATTAACGGACATCACTTACTTTTGGAAGCAGTAATCACCTCAGTGGCAGTTATAAATATATTACTACTAATTAACATATTTTCCTTCATACATATTCTGCACTGCACTGATTTCAACGTATTTCCTTCAAGATTTCGAGGGAATGAGAAAATAAATTGAAAAGGTGGTGGTCCTGCCATCTGCATGAAAATGGAAAAATTACTATTCGACACAAATTCAATGCACTATTAGATAAGATTTATGTTTATTTTTTATGTATTTATTTATTGTTTATGTACATTTAATTAAATAGGTATTTTTTTATTTAAAATCAAATTAATTTATTTCCAAATATTACTGTATAATAGCACTAATACAAGCCATCATTTTATCATAGCACTGTAATCCAGCTACTTTGTTGCGGATAAATTCCATTGATACGCGTTAGGGCACGTAGCTACCCGATATATGGAAGTATTGTTAAATACGCTTTTCTAAGGATCACTCGATCTTAGAAATAAAGACGAAAATTGTTCATCTAGAAAGATGCACAGTACATATTTACCCAACATAACAACATATGGTCTAAACATAAATGAATACGGTTCATTTCATTAACTAACTAAAGCAGTTTTTTAAGCAAGTACTTTAATTTTCCAGGAACTCACTCGCGATAAAATGTTTATTTTGCCCGTAAGTCAGCTGGCAGTAAATGAGATACTGCAAGTTTATGTTCAATGCAGTTCTGCGCAGTGTCAGCTGTAGAATAAAACCAAGATAAGTACCAAATCTTCTGTTTTTACAACGCTGTTTACCTAGTAGTTAAAAATACTTAGTTCACTTTAACACTAACTTGTAATTGATAATTTTAAATTAAGTAAGTTTGGGTTAGAAGTATTTTATTTAAATTATTGAAAACGGGTGCAATGCTATTTCAGGTCCTTGTCGTAACTATAATTAATTTGTATTTCATTAAACTTCAAGTTAATTGCAAAGGTCGATTTGAAACTCTTTTAGAAACAATTCATATAAGAGAAGAGATCAATTTATATGCTCATTTTACTATACTTATTTTCAAAGTTAAATTAACATATTTAATTTTAAAAGAGGTTGACGTACTTAATTTTTAAACCTTAATACTTAATAATGGAATAAAAATGTTTTTTTAAGACCATCTGCAGTAAAACAGGCGTTTGTATTTTACAAATACAACATAGGCCTACAGAAATTAAATCAATAAATTTTAAGATGAAAAATACAAATGAAAAGAACAATGAACTAACTAGTAAATCAAAGGAGTATGTATTTATAAATAGTCCTGCAATTGTTATACACGTATATAAATATACACAAATAAACGTAATAAAATGTAAAAAAATGTAAAGTTAAGTTTACTTACATGTATAATGTTAAGAAGTTAGGAGTGTTTTATTAATGGCATGCTACTTGTTGTGATAATAAACAGCAGCCTGTCTCAGTTGCTTAATGCAGATAAATGTGGAGAGAAAACATGTCTAGCCGTGTGATAATCCTACAAGATTACCTCACGCTGGAAGCTGTCTGGAAAAGTAGATCCACTTTAAATATCTTTCACCTCTTGCAGTGATATAATGCGATTCTTTGTTTAAAACGTTGATGTTTCATAAATTCAGTGTATGGGAACATCATTTTTTTACGAATTGATCACATTGTTACACCACTGTTCAATGTCTCAGTCACATTAGTACAACACTGTTTAATGTCTCGATCACATTAGTATAACACTGTTTAATGTCTCGATCATATTAATACATCACTGTTTAATGTCTCGATCACATGGTACAACACCATTAATGTCTCGATCACATTGGAATAGGAGTATTCAATAACTCAATCACACTGATACAACACTGTTTAATGTATCAATTATATTGGTACAGTAGTGTTCAGTAACTCAATCACATTGGTAAATCACTGTTTAATGTCTCGATCACATTAACATATCACTGTTTAATCTCTCGATTACATTGGTACAACACTGTTTAATGTCTCGATCACATGGTAGAACACTGTTTAATGCCTCGATAACATTGGTACAGGAGTGTTCAATAACTTAATCACATTGGTACAGTTTAATATCTTAATTATATTGGTATATTAGTTTTTAACGAATCGATCACATTGGTACAGTAATGTATAATTATATCATCATATAGTTAAAACAATCTTTAACGAGTCTATTGTTTAGGTACTCCTCTTTTACAAAAATAATTATTACACTTTAGTGTTTTAGAGCGTTAATTTTAGTTGAAATGTTGTTAGTTATAATCCATAAACATCACAGGCCTGTCTTATAGGGCCATTTATGTTTAATGATCATGACTATGTTTAGCCAATTCACAACTAGAGGTTATTAGGTTTGTCAAAATAATTATAGGTAGACACATTCAATTATACGAGATGTTCATTTTTTAATACCAGATAAAGCAGCAGTGAAATTATCAGATTGTAAATATGACGAAGATGTATTAAATAGCCTAAAGTCTTAAAAAACTAATATATTTATCTTCGAAAGTAATATGTTACTTGTAAAATATTAAATGAATATGAATATGTTAATCTTGAATAATAAATTTGCTTGCGTACTTATAATTGCAAAATAATGCGTGTATTAAAGTGTGTTTATATCTTTATATTTGTCATATAAATTATATTTTTGTAAAAAAATTATAAAACAATATTTTATAATGATTTAAGGCTAGGCATTTTATTTGTTCACGATGTCAGTTCTTCAGTTCTTAGACATTTTCAATTAACTTCATTCACATTTTTCGACACTCGATCCTCACCAGCACTGCGAAAGTCATCAGTTCAAATAAATAAACCAGTTCGTTTGGACTTATAAAGTTTTTCTAAACGAAATTTTAATCATAATATTTTTGCATTAGTTGAAGTAGTTGACATGGTGTCAATTAATTGGAAATTTTCATTTTAGTAGTGTTCCTTTTTTTCCTTTTTTTTTAGTAAAATGTTTCTTTGATGTTTATGACGATTTAACGGTGTTTTATTTTACCAGATGAAATTATGGGAAAGAAGCCCTTTCTAACACTTAACCTGAACTTGGGGACCAAAGCCTTAAGGGTGACTTCAGAGCCATAACCAGTAACCGGGCAGGCGGGCTGCGTGCAAAATGGGATCCCTCAGACGGTCACCCACCCAAGGAACAGCTACGCTCGATGTTGCTTGACAACGTAATCTTGCGATAGCGTCAGAACCCTCCATTTACATGTTACTTATTTGTTCATTTACTGTTTATTTTGATAAATATAATCTATTATCATTTTATAATTAACTTTACACTTTGTAAAAAAACAGTGTGTGAAAATTACAAAAAAGACCTCTTTTGTTATGAACCTTCCCTTTGCCCCATTTAGTTCGTTAGAGGCCAGTACAAGTCTACACTACTTCAAATGAGGCGTTAGTTCTACCCTCATTATCTGGCCGACACCTTACGAAGTGCAAGGGACTGGACCGGGCGGCATTACGTCATTTATTGGTCATCATTGGACAATTAGCAGTTAGTCGGATATAATGCGGTCATTACCAGGCTGGGAGGGAGTCATTAAACTGCAGTCTCGAATAACACAAAGGAGCTTCTCGGTTTACAACGTTGGCGCCTACCCTTGTAATAAAAATACCTTGACGATTTCCATTGTCTGCTACATTACTTTTTGTGGTGAATTGACATCTGAATAAAATATCACTTTTTTCTTTCATATTTCTAATATTTTAAAAGTGACAGATTGTTGCCGATACTGTTTTATAGATATAATTTAAACAATGTATAAATATGAAATATATATGTCTCTAATAATAAAAAATAATTTATTATTCATTACTAAGACGCCAATCGTAGGGATATGGGCCAACATAAGGGGCAATGATGATTGTGGTAAATTTGCATTGTTACGTAAGGTTAAACTTTGAAATAATACGTAATTTTAAACTGTGTTACGTAATATTAACTGTGGTTCGGGACATACAGTTTTACATGGAATCCGAACCACGTAGTATTGGGCTGAGTTACAGCTAAATAGAAAAAGTAAAACTTTTCGCTTATAAATACTATGTTTATTATAGGATTGGAATAGTCACATTTTACCACATTTCAAGAAACTGTTTTGCTCATAAAACTTCAAGGTGGATAGAGTCGGTTGCGATACGTGAGGTTTAAGTCAACTTTATGGTTAAATAAGAGATAGTGCAGGTTCAAAGACTGACCTGGACTGGAACTATTTATCAGTTATGTTTATCTTGTATAATAATCTGTTGTCTCCTTACTCTGTTTGTTATTTTACTGTTTACAGCACAGCTGTACAGTCTATTTGGAAAGGACAGAATAAGATTAAAAGAGAGCGACCTCACCTTATAAAAAGCTGTACTTTTATGACATTTTAATTTATAATAAACACAAATATTTAGGTCATCAGACATTAGGTAAAAGTATTTAAATCAACATAAATAAGGAATTAAAACGTAGTGCTATACGATTAAGCAAATGTACGAAAAAGTTTTCCAAAAAACAGTGTTTTTTTTTCTATATTGCGGAGGACGTAGGGCTTATTTTTTTACTAAATCATCAACGATCTTTAGGTAATATTGAATAATTAAATGTGTTTCTTATACTACTTTTTTTACTAATACAATTTAATATTTATAGCAATCAAGCTGTTATAAATAAGATATTAAATGTTTACCCATTAAAAAACCCATTGGAAGGGGGCTAAAAAGCAGGATTCCGAGCACCTGATCAAGGTTAGGTTCTCTCAGTGAACGTAACACGCTATGTGCTTTCATCCATAAGATATCTAACTCATGTCAAGCCATTAGTAGCTGATTGAGGTAGGTGATTATGACTTTACTGAAGTAATTTATCTAGTAAAATACATATATTTGAACATAACTAAACTTACCTTAGTATTACGAACAAGTATCCTTTATATAAAATATATATGTTACAAACTATTCAAAATCGTTGAAAAAGTGCTCCAGGTATCGTTTGTTAGATTTAAAACTAATAATTTAAAATATCTAAGTTGACGATGAAATTTATCAGCTATTCCATGTTCATTAATTTATATATTCAATCGGAGGAGATATAATTTATTCATTCATTTTTCAAGTAAATTTACTTAAAACTATATTTATTATGTAGGGAACATATAATAAAAAGCATAATAAAATATGTTTGTCTATTTTAATATAAGTGAAAAATTACTTAAGCGTTTATAATATTTCAATGAAGAATTATTATTATTTAAGAGAATAAAAGTATTTCGTTAAATAAATAAATGACGTCATATTGTTTCGATGTAATAACTAAGATGTAAGTGTTCTAGAAAAATTATATAAAGTAAAAACTTCAAACTAACAAAAGAAAAATTATTAAAACATATGAGACAACAAAGAATACTAACAAATCGTTAAGTAATTAACGAAATTTTTACAAGAAGATGCGTCATACTTTAAATAGTAAATAATAAAACTATAAAAATAAATTTTTATTTTTTAAAGATTGATATCAGTTTATGTAAACTGACTACAAAATATTATCAATATAAAAAATAAATGCAAGTCACCATATTATTATACTTTGTAGGTCTTATAACAAAAGTAAGCATAGTAAACTCAATAAAGAAAATAATATTGATACTAAATAAATTAAAGCGTTAGTTAATTTATAAATTATTAACAGCTGTAACATAATTCATTCATTAAGGACAAGTATTTTATCTATAATAGATTTTTTATTCAATTAAAGTGTAAAAAAGTCCCTATACTAAAATGGAACGGCAGCTCATAGGAGGAATACATATATGACATTAGAGACCTGAAGGAAGAACATTACAATTCAGTTTCAGTTGTCGGGGACGAACGTGCCACGTTCTGAAACAGGTGGGAACGGGCGATGCATTCTGATGACGTAATTTTGTCATATCCGTCTTATGTGTTTTCTCCATATCAGCGTAATAATAAGAATTCAAAATTAGTTCTTCTTATTAAAATTAATATAAATTGAGATTGTCTTTATTTAGTAGTACTTATTTTTTCTGTTGTTTTCAGACACACACTAAAATGTAATATGACTGTATACTGTACTCATTTTCTATACGTTTA